>JASFCW010000105.1:0-19440 GCA_036936985.1 Crucibulum cyathiforme
AAATGGATATACTGAAGTCGATTTAGCGGCAGCAGGACCGAGTTTCCGAGTACAGAGCCGTGCGAGGCTCGTCACCGTAGCCTGAGAGCCAACTCGTAATGATCCATTCCACTCAATGTGCCTTGGAATATGAATCAGTTGAAACATGCATAGGTGAGCATGGGATATAAGTTCAGGGTTGTTGCCAATGTATAGCCACTCAAAGCCTTCCAGGAATTTTGTTATCAGGACATGTAGTGTAACAAGCTCTTTCTCAGTACATCTTTGTATTGTCATGGCAAATTCAATTGCTTGAACATATAAAGAGAAATTTTGCAGAAGTGCAGAATTCAGTCCAAGCTCTATTCCAATTGGAAGAATATACCAATGTAGTAGTGCCATCCATTCATATGCTTTATATTGACTCTGTCATTTCAGATATGGATCTCATACTGGCCCACAGAATGATGGTGGAAGAGTTTTCATAGCAGTGGCCACAAGTTCACCAAGAAGCCTGGCATCTTTTTCAGGTATGTGAACTGCTTCATGTGGATTGCTCAGTGTTGTCCAAATGTCCCATTGGAATGGCATGGTGTTCTCATATATTATATGAAATGGATCCAGAGGAAAGAAGCTGGGATGCATGTACAGCTTTAATGTGGCACATAAAGAAAGTCTTGAAACTCCTGTAGCTTTAATAATTGCAACTGCAGCTGCTTTGGTTTTTGCTTGTAGAAGCTTATTAACAGTTTTCCAATATTCCTTTTCATCATGCATTGGCAAGTCTTTTGTATCATACTGTTCAGGTCAAGTAGGATTGTATTCAGAATTTCTTGGAGGTTTCAAATGATAGTATTGTGCCTTTGAACCTTTCTTAGTGCTGGAGTGAGCTGCTCTGACTGTAGAAAAGTGGTCACCATATATTGCAGAATGCCCTGCCATCCCATTTAATTTTGCAGATCCAAGCATATCTCCCAGTGCCATTACTATGTGGGATCTGTGAAGAAAATATGATGCTTTAACAGTATCCCACATCCATATGCCCTCACTTGCTGCTGCCATCTCCTCAAATAAGGGATGGATGAAAGACTCAATGTTATATCCATGCCTTGTCATACAACTCCACACACTATCACAAACTCTGCACCACTCACATACAACTCCGCACTTTTGAATCACTTCACCACTCATCACTCATGGACTTCCAGTCCCACCTCGTTCTGGTTATATCCTATTATATCCTCGGTTTATCTATTTCTAGTTACCTAGTTCTCAGCTACTGTTACTTAGTTCTCCACCTACATTACTTAGTTCTCCACCTCCATTACTTAGTTCTCTGCCACCATTACCCAGTTCTCCACCTTTACTTAGTATATAAACTTAGATACTTCACTATGTAACATCAGTTTGAATATCAACTTAGTTATCCTACTTTAACTCGCCTTGAGTTCTAGTCAACTCCGCACTCCTCTGTAGAACTCCTGCAGGGAGATCTCCTCATTGTTCAGAACTCCACCTTGAGTTCTGTCTTATCTCATCCCTCGTCCTCTGAAATCCAGGGACAGCTAGTGGAAAGGGGTGCAGCACATAAGCTGAAGCCGAAGTCCTTATTACGCCCTCAAGGCAATCCAACTCCAAGCCTCAGTGTTCTACAACTCTCCACTTAAGTCTTCCGTTCTCCAATACTGGACTTAACACTCAATATCACCTGGAGAGTTTGGACCAGGTGTTGCAAAATTGATTATAACATTGTTGGATTTGTAACGGATTTCAGGTGGAAGATTTAAAAGTATGAGAATAAGAATCCATGTGTTGGATTTTTTCTTCAGTGTGAGCTGTGCACCATCTGTAGATAATGCCAAAGCAATATCTCTAGGGTCCTGAAAATATCCTTGACAATAGTGTGTCTGATGCACTTCACCATCTCCAAAATCAGAATATGATTTCTCTCCAAGTCCATCCATAGCACTCTTTGTAAGACAAAGTGCATTCTGTAGGCATGTGTCTCTGTGATGTAGAAGTTGAGATGTATTGGCATTAGCAAATAATGCTTGAATAGTAGCCATAACAGGAAGAGTTCTCATTTGTGCTTGTGGTTTTTGTTTCCCAGATTTTTTGAGAACATAGCGTGGTGTTCCACAAATCCCTTGTTTTGGATGCTTGTATGGGCAAACAGTAAGCTCTTTATAATCCCCAGTATATGCAATACAACTATTCAAGCAGATATCAACTTTATGGGCATGAAATCCTGTTAATTCTATAGCAAGATCCTGAGCACAGTGAATAGAAAGAATATCTGTATTGGCAGCATCTTGTAAAATTTTTGCATGTTCCTTATATGCAAACACAGTTCCATTGGATTGCCTCCAAGCAGCATAATGCCAAAGTGAATATGTCTCAGACAATGTCAATTGCCAAACCTCCATATGATTTGAAGGAGGGGAGATAGGGCAAGTATAATCACCCAGTAGCTTCTGTTGTAGATCAAAAACATCTTTTGGGATAATTATTTGCTCCAAATCTTCACAGGACTCATTATATGACTCTTCAGATGAAGATAAATTGATATCTGGGGGCTCAGGCTCAGAGGAGTTGGACTCTGAGTCCAACTCATCCACAGATTCCCATATCTTTCTGTTTGACAGAAAATTCTCCTTGTCAGATTCAAATATTTCAGATCCTTCTGACCCATCTTCTTTGGTATTGGAATTAGTTACAAGGTCTTTAGAGTTTGCCAATTTCAAGTCTGATATTACTTCATCTGAGTCTAAATATGAGTGATGGTTATGCCACCATATATCCAAAATGAACATACCATCATAATTTTCAACAGCTAAACCAAGCTCTTGTAATTCTTCATGTAAATCCTGCATACTTCTTTCATTATTGTCAAATAGAGAATTTTCTTCTTGATCTTAAAGCCATCCCAAGCCATCTTGCATACTTTTATCATGGTTATCTAGATAAAAACTTGGCTCTTGATCTGGAATGTTGAGGTTAATGTCATGCTGGCTATTTCTAATATCCACATAATACAAATACTTACTTGATATATCAGCATCATCTTCATATAGCATACTTCTATCAAAGTCTTCATCTGATATAGTTTGTCCCTCAGCAGCATAATATGTTTCACCTGCACAGATAGACCTTTGTAGTTAGTATTCTTTATTCTTTATCCTTAATTATATAATCACATACCATCTGTTGGGAATTCTTCAGTATCTTCAAGCCCTTCAGAGTCAAAAGCATTCAGATTTTCAGTATTTTGAAGTATACATGTTGTGAGATGTAATGCTTGTTCACTGCCAGGTGTATGATGAGCCAGAAACCTGAAATCACGCTTAATATGGACATGGATTGTCCTTATAATACGTTTATTCTGACTTGGACAACAGCTACAGTAGCATTGAAAATGGTCTGATGCCATTTTGTGTTAAGTTGCTTTGAGTACAGCACAAAGAATAAGTAAGCAGGAGTGAGCAAGTGGGGTAAAGTAAGTGGGAGCAAGGCTCAACAAGTCAAGCAAGCTGATCGATCACTTGATCAATAATTTTCTCATCACATTAGACTGGCATGAACATGAGGAGATGTATGTAGTGATAGCTATAAATAGACAACTGGGAGTGAGGTTTGATCTTGATTGGATTGACATGAATGCAAGGAGATATCATAGTGCCACTCACAGGTGAGGGATAATTCCTTCAGTTAGATGGCTGGAATCACCTTTCTTCAAGGCTTATAGTGAGCACATCCACAAGTTACCATTCAATATAATGTTACATGGCAGAGGATATGACTGTTCAGTCTTTCTGACTGTCACACAGTTGTCTGTCAAGACATCATTCAAAAGGCTATGTAGCTCTGTACACAAAAAGTTCACATCATCAGCCTTGATGGACATCTCATTCATCTATTTATGAACCCTGATTTGATGAAATTATAGCAAGACCCCAGCCAGGAAAATGTGATTCTTGATCTCTGAAATGTGTTCTCAAAATTTGGGGAGATAATCTTTCATTTGATATTGCAAAAGATATTGTTAACAAAGCACATCAAAAATATTGGGTGATGCTTAGAGTGTATCCCACTGAAAACTATGTGGCAGGTGCTCCCCTCGAATGGATTTGACGCTGTGGGGGAGATGGGTATGTACTTAGTGTATTACATTCTGATGTTTTTATTTCGGATTGTTTACATTGTTTACATTCTATTATCCACCTTCATCATATGACTCAGGACTAATGCCTCAGCAGATAGAGTCTTTCTCACAGTACTGAATTCCTCCTCCCTCTAATCTTGTCCTTCTATTTTGTATGGACCTCTATAATCCCTTTCACATAATCTCATCGCATCTGGTGCTGGTAAAGCAAGGCCATCTTCAAAATGATGTTAAGGGATTGTTGATCTCATCATGGGATAGGTGCTATTGTCCATATGCGTCGTTCAGCAGAAGTCATGCCTCTTATACAACTGTCAAGAACCTTGCACCTAGAGTCTAAAGTGTTTCCATCTGTGTGACCCTTCATATACAAAACTTGTGAATCTGAACACTTTGTGATATCCTGCAGCCACCTGTAATATGATCGACCATTTCTACTCCATAGATTGGATGTTTGATCAATGTTTGATTATACATCTTGCGTGAAACACATGGTGACCAGGTGATCTGAGTATATTTCACCCGTTTCCCAAATTTGAGAGTTTGACTAATCAGATAAAATCATTGCCATGATTTGTCCTAGTATCTTGCCCTGCAATATGCTCATGTTCTGTCCTGATAATTTTGCCACTACAGTTTTAGGTCCAGTTACTGCTGCTGTCACCATTTTCTCCTTTAATAAACTGCTCATAGCAGGTGTCATTGAGCCATCTGAAGCCCAGTGACTACCACCGTGATTGTGGGCTGAGGGTGGGTATGGAGACATCTCTGCTACGCCACAGATAGTCTCTTCTGCCCTGTGTTGTTGGAATTGTCAATTTAAGAACGTATCATTATGTCTTGAGAACCGGCACAGCTTTAGAGATCCTAGTGTAGCAGCAATTAAGTTCCAGTTCTTCTGGGTGCATCATTCATTTATTTCAACAAGTGCAGCAAAAATACTAAGTCCACCTGATAAGATTAGATCAGTTGTAATCATGTGATACAGTCCTCACATTATTTGCACAGCGTCGTTTGAAAATTGCCAGCACATCATATCCACCTCATTCTTATCATTGTCATGGCTGCTTCAAATACTAGTTCGTCATTTAATTTTGGCGAATATGACACCGCCTCAAATGGCCTTTTTCTTCAAACAAATTCAAATCCACAGCATCCAGCCATGGGTCCAACTCCAGCAGTGTTTGTTGAAGTGCTCACCTTGTTGGACTTGATGAAGAATCAGCATTTTCAATAAATTTACAAATCTGTTCTAGAGAATACCAGAGCCAATGGTGCTTTGCACCAGGAGAATACAAGACTCGGGGCTGAAATCCAAGCATTGAGGTTGGAGAATGCAAGGCGAGTACCATATTTCGAATGAGAGTTTGTACTTATAATTCTAATATCTGCATATTCTGATTCTCACCATCTTGGTAGATTAATGGCATTGTCTAGGGGCTCCCCTGCATCAATAGCGCCAAGTGACTCACCGTCATCCTATCTCTTGACACCTGCTGTTTATTCACAGCCACTCTCCCCAGCACTTCCCACTGTTCACTATCCACCAACTCAGGCGCCTTTCATACCACAACCAGCTCCGAGCCATAGGCCACCTCAATACCCTGTTGATATCCTTTGGAACTTGGAGGACTGCATAAATGATGAAGAAATGGGTATGTCAATGACAAATCAGTCCCGGCCATCAATGGAGAAAGCTTGTCGACATGAAGACGGCTCCTTGCTCTCAATAGCAGAGTGGAATTCCATCAAACTCTCTGCTCGTCTCGTCATCGGGAACTGCCTGGATGGACTTGACTCCCCGCAGAATCAGAGGTCAAGTAAGACGACAGCGAAAACGAAGAAATACTATAAAAAGTATCATATTGTTGCATATTCTGAAGCAATGCGAAAGTTAGAGGAGCTACATCCACTCCTTGCACTCTGTGCAGACCACTGGAAAGCTGATCATGTAATAGGTGGCCTTTTGTTATCTGACGTGCAGTATGACAGGCGAGTATCAAAACTTGGGTACTACTGTTTTGGGCTCTGATACTGATGACATTGGCGACAATGTGACAAAAACCGACAACTCCTCGAAGCGGCGCGCATCAGTGTCAAATCACGACAATCCAAAAAAGCCAAAACACCTTCATCTGACAGATCAACTCCAGTCGGGATGTGACGGCGTGAGCCAGTGGACAGGTGCTGAAATTGTGGATGAGGATGTTGGTGGAGCATGGACAAAGGATGCAAAAGGGAAAAAGCGAGCACTCAGACAGTCAGGTATGTTCAAGTTCTAATACTTCTTGAATGACACACTCATCTCTTAAAATTTAAGAAGCGAGTCTAACATCCACTCCCGTTTCCTCACTGGGTCTCACGCTCAAAGGCCTTGGTGATCACTCTCAGGAAGCTGACTCTGTCATTGATGTGGCATTCATTGACGTTGATGATTCTGGTAAGTCTCATCTATCTTCCTTTATGACTTATGAGTTGTTGCCCCCACTAATAAACATCGTACAGTTGCAAACTTAAAAGGTATTATCCTTTTTATGTTCCCTTCATATGTACTTACTTTATCCAGCCCTCACGCAGCAGGATATTTATTCTGTATTGTACTCGCTTGACCTTCTGACCTCCATGGAAGTGGATCCAGCATTCAAGAAGGGAGAGCCATCAAGCGATGTCATTGCATTCATCACGCGTATTGAAGAAGCTGATCCAAACTCAGCTGCGTTCTCAGAGGATGACACCAACGGAGGCTGGGGACATTATCAGTTTAAGGCTGGATCCATGACATGCACGAGCGTACTGAAGAGCTGGGACGATGTTGGAAGCACAGAGACGGCTCGGCGTCTCATAGCTGCATGTATTAAAACATGCAAAGTCGCCCGACATCTCTGCTTTTCTCGTCATCTCAATGTCAGCTCATACCTCAGCGATGTGTATCTGGCCAATGTGGTGGAGAAGCTTTGGGATCTCTGGAAACTGGCTGGGGGTGTACATTTATTATATATATTAATCTTTGTCTCGTATACTGATGGATTCTTTTTACGTAGCCTATTCACAGCATACAAAGAGCATCTTCGAAATCTCTCCAAGCTGCGCAGGCTCAGCCTATTCTTCAACGTGATAACCGGGCTCCTAGGCGTAAAGGTCTGAGTAAGAGCATGAAGGTGTCTGAAAAGGCGTTAGAGACGACTGCTGGGGATGACACAGACAGGCCTATTGCCGGTGCGAGCGCAGGCGCCGTTGAGCCATCAGAAGAAGGACCCGAAAACAGTGTTGCGGCTGCTGCCGTAGATCTGCGTCTCCTTCTGACAGTAAGTTGACATCCTTTCTTTTAATACGACGGTTAACTCGCATGTTCTTTTACAGAAGCTTCTTAAGGAGGAGTTGAAAAGATGGTCATGGAGCATGACGTGCCTATGCAAACAGGGTCAAGCAACAAACTCCCAATCAAGGATGGTACACAATAGTTATCTTTTTGTTCGCACAAGTTAACAATCCATTCTAGACTACATTTCTGCTATTCTTGATGATACAGGCAATGCACGTAAACCTACCAGCACCAACATCAATCACATCATTTCCGAAGTGAGTAATCTATAGCCCTTCTTTCTTATATCTTTGACTAAGTTTTGGTTCTCCCATCCCTTCAAGCGGTCAACTCAGAAAAAAACCAGAAGTCAACATGGCAAAGCATGAGCTACAGTTTAACTCCAGCAGTGGCAAGTACTCGCTAGCCTTTAATCTCCCTCATCTACGATCAATTGCACTTTTTGTATATGTTTTCTATATTCTACTATCTGATTAATACGCGAATTTCAATTGACAAATACTTGACTACCATTTGATGTTTATATGACTAATGAGTGAATTAAATCGAATGAAAATTGACAAGTGTATGACATCTGTTTGACGTTTGCATGACTTGAGTTATCTAAATGGCCGACTTTTACTTCACTTTTGTTTGACTAATGATTGGCAAATTTCGCATCACGCTGCCATTTGAGCGCTCGCCAAAGTAATTATTGTCAACTTCTGTGTGACTTTCATCTGGCTACTGAATTCAAGTTAATGCACAAATAACGACATTCGGTCGGTCGGAATTCAACTTCTTTATTTTGTTGACTTCTGTATTACTATTAACTAAATTTCGCTGACTTTCTTTTTTACTGAGAATGACACGTGATGGAAACGTGACGTACGATGATCGCGGCCCGCCAGCCGGTGTCATAGGGGGGGAGACCAAGGGGGGTTGGTCCGTTAACCAGCGAGTACAGCAGCATCCGTCCCTCCGTGCATATATATTCTCCTGCCCACCCCTTCATGTATCTCAGCCGCCAGCTCGTTGCCCTGGAGCCGCACTCGTTAGTTTCATAGAGCTCACACCATCATCCTTTATAAATGGCCCTGTAAGGGGAATAAGACTTAGCATTCTATTCTGCTGTGCATCCTCAATTTACAACAGGGAGTAGTATGTTAGGGCAGAATGAAGCTTGTGGAGGAAACAGGATCCTCTGTCACTTATGGACCTTTGTGAATGACATACAACGTGACTGAGAACCTTTGGGTGCAAGGCTCTAGACGGAATCTAAAACCTTTTGTATTTTTTACAATGACCATAGTAAATAGGGTATGATATCTAATATACGACCTCTCCACGTCATTTGGGCTCATTTTAGATCCAATTCTCTTCCCTTCTAAAGGGGATCCCAAACTTTGTGTCGGATTTTTTTTCCGATACCCCTTGGTGTGGATGGATTCTACCTTATGCAAACCTTATGTCAGTATGACTTGTGGTAGTCGGCCTTCTATCTGTCCCCACGATTTCATGTCAATCAAATCTCCTCCAATGGGTTGCGCTCTCACACGTCGAAGATCTGCTCTTAGATGGCTATAAATGTGCGATGCTAAAGAAGGGTCCTTGAAATTCACATACGTGTGAATCATGGTATGATACAAAAATGATCAAGTGTGTTGGATGGTAAGTGTGGACTTCCTAACGATTAATACCCCTAAGTCCTTCAGCAAAATGCTTGCACTCTATCTTACATCTGGAATTCTTAGCTTCATCGTCCTTCTACTTATTTCACTCAGCAGGAGCAAATCCTCGCCTCTCCCTCTGCCCCCGGGTCCTAAGAAACGACCAATAATTGGAAATCTCCTCGATCTACCAACGAGGTATGAGTGGGAAACATATACTCGGTGGGGCAAGAAATATGGTATGCAGCTTCCACTGCTCACTGTTCTTGGCTCAATATAGTTCATACAGGTTCACATATTCTCCACCTCAACGCAGCTGGAATGAACCTCGTTGTCATTAATTCTGCCACTATAGCGAATGATCTTTTCAACAAAAAGTCTTCTTCATACTCTAGTCGGTAAGCTGAAATGGATATCCCAAACATTGAGCAAGGTTGACTCCCATTTAGACCTCAATTTACCATGACTTCAGAATTGTATGTCTTTTGACTCCCATTCTCATATACTCTTCATAGCGAATATTACTTTATGGAATGCTTTGGTAGACTGGGCTGGCGCTGGTTGATCGCAGCAATGCCTTATGGTGAAGCATGGAAGGAACGGCGCAAGTTATTCCAGAAGCACTTCCCCGCCTCCGATGGAAACATCCACAAGCCTCGCTCAATGGAATTCGTGAGGAGGTTGTTACCACATCTGGGCAATTCCCAGGAATCTGTCCAAGAACTGACGAGACAGTGCGTAATTTACTCACCTACCAGTCACCGCCTTCGACACCAATCTCACCTTCTCATGTATACCTGTAAATAGCACAGTTGGTGGCATAGTACTCTCAATTGCATATGGCATTGACATCAAACCTTTCAACGACCCCTATATTGACCTCGCGGAACAGGCGATAGCCGGAATCACCGAATCTTCTATACCAGGCGCTTTCCTTGTGGATTTCATACCAGCTCTCAGGTATATCCCTGAATGGGTACCAGGTGCAAACTTTAAAACAAAGGCGAGGAGATGGAGAGAATTGCAGGAGAGATTCCATGATGAGCCGTTCGATGTTACAAAAAGGCGCTGGGTGCGTTGGACTTTGATTTGTTCACTTATAAAAGGGAACTAATGGTTTTGGAAAGGCCAACGGTATCGCTCGTCCTTCATTTGTAGAATCATGCTTGAACGGGCTCGAGGATGGAGATAATAAAAAACATCTGGAAGAAGTGATCAAGGACACCGCAGGGATGTTCTTTGCTGGTGAGACGATTGCAATGTTTCATCCAATAATTTTCAACTGACTGAAGCTTTCTCGGTACTGACAGGTGGCGCAGACACCACCGTTTCTGCGCTCCACTCATTCCTGCTTGCCATGCTCGCCTATCCGGAGATACAGTCGAGAGCTCAAGCTGAACTCGACCAAGTCGTCGGGACTGATCGTCTCCCAGAATTCTACGACGAAGAGCAATTGCCCTACCTTTCGGCTGTGATAAAGGAGACTTTGCGGTATGTTTGTCAATAGTCAACTTACATACCTCAATGGCACATACTCATTGGAAATTTCAATTATATCACATAGCTGGCGACCTGTTACTCCAATCGGTATGGATAATATCTACGTCGAATATGGGCTAATAGCGCTAAACATGATTCTAGCTGTTCCGCATTTAGCTACCGAAGATGATATTTACGAAGGATATTTTATTCCTAAAAATACAATAATGATAGGAAATGTATGGTATGTTAATGTCATCGTTTTCCATTTACCCGCGTTCAACGAATACATCTCACAGGGCAATGCTTTACGAGCAAAATGACTATCCAAACCCTGAAGTTTTCTATCCGGAGCGATTTTTGAAAGACGGGAAGTTAAATCCAGAGGTTAGAGATCCCATTGAAGTCGCGTTTGGTTTTGGGAGAAGGTATAGAGTCCCGTTCATGTCAAAAGAAAGAATAAAATGGCTAATAAATATCTTTCTCATTTATAGAGAATGTCCAGGAAAACATATCGCCCTCTCGACTCTATGGATTACTGCTGCATCAATCCTCTCTGTTTTCAGAATTAGTAAAGCGAAGAATGAAAATGGATCGATTATTGAGCCTGATATGAGATATCAGTCTGCTCTTGTATGGTACGTTCTTCTGTTTTTGTTTATTGCTTTCAACGTCATGACATTATGTGTGATTTAATATTAGCCATCCTCAACCATTCGCCTGTGATATAAAGCCGAGATCAGAAGCTGCCACACAGCTTATTCGCTCTCTTTCTGAGTAGGTGATCTCTAATTGAATATCTAACTTAACCTGCTGCTTTTATTTTCCAAATGACCTTTTATTATGCCCTCTACTCGAGGGTTTAATTCGATTGTTCGTTACTTTCTCGCTGCTAAAAGAGGTGATATAGTGGCCACTGAAGTCAAACAATATTCAAACGAAGGTTATAAGGGTGGAGATGAATACATACATGCCGCATCTTTTAAGAGGTTCGAAAGTGTTAAAAGAGGAGTCGAGCGGGACTTGGTATACGAGAAGAACGAGCCCTCGATCTATGAGAGAGCCATTTTCATGGCACAACGGGCTGTGGAAGTCGCGGACAGGCGACGCAGTAATAACTCTCACAGTGGATGAAAGTGATCACGCCGAGCGGGAGGTGGTAGATGACTGGGAGGGAGCGAAAGACAGCCAGGAGCTTTCGTTCACCACTCCACGTCATATCATGAAGCAAGGCATGCGCCAGACCATCAAGAAGAATATGGTCATCAACGTTCTTGAATGTAGCACAAAGACCAGTGGACGAGCAAAGCTGTGTTATGGTATCGAAGAGTGACAGCAAACGTCGAAGAGTCACGCGCAAGCTTGAAGTTTAGGTTATCGTGGATAACGGATGTAGAACCACCAAGACGAAATCAGGCATAATGTGAATAGGGAGAATGGCAACGATGAACTGGTGTTGATGGCCGTACCGTGCTGAGTCTCGGGCGGGAGAGACCGCTGAACGACACCACAACTTGCTCCTCCATCTTAGCTCTCCTTCGTTTTGCATTCCCTCATCCTCCTCATCCTGTACTCCTTTTCCAATAGTCCCGCTGCATCACCGTCTGCTCCAGTCGAGATGTTACTACCCAGAGCTAACGATATGGTAGAGCCGTATCATGAGAAGCTCCTCTTTGAATTGGAGAACTAGGATGGAGTGGTGAACGGAGCGATGGATATGCTCGTTGAGAGGAACGTCCTGTCGTCGGGGTGATGGAAGAGGTAATACCGCGGTAAGCTGCTGGTGATAGATTGTGCTGTGAAGCGGCACAATGAGCTGGATAGGGCGAGTACCTCGTTGTCTTCGATGTGTCATTGGACAGTAGTTCCAACAGCATAGGTGCGAGTTGACTTCGAGGAGATGAGGAAGAGGATATCAGAGCATCCCCAGAGAGAATCGAGACTGGTCATTGAGAGGTGGCGAGAACCTAGCATTCATAGAGCAGATGCTGATCGAATATGGTGGCGCGTGAGTTGGTATCTCACAAGGGTGGAGGAGTTGGTTACGACGAAAATGGGCGCTGTAGTTTTAGCAGACGAGTTGGTTGGAGATGGATAAGACGAGTATAGTACTGTGAGGTGATTCCATCAGACTACCACGTTAACATCTGTGGAATGATGTCCTGGTTTCGCGGGAGTGCTGAGCTCAATTGTATAGGGTCGGTGGGTGGGTGTCGAACAGAGCGACAGCTGACGCTGATGAAAGCGAGGAGCCTATGATCGACTTGAATAATGGGCTAGCGTTCGCGCATTCATAAAAGGCAGTGAATGTGGATGGTGTGACCATGGATGTTCGGGGGCGGCTCTTCCCATTTGCCAGATCCCCTATCGCGACCGTCCGTTCGAACTTCCGCTTGGATCCACTGTCGCTTGCACGGCTCCTTGTATCATCCTCCTCAAATCTTGACCTCCTACCCCCCTGTCGTCTCCTGATTCCACCTTCTGCCCTCCCTTGCCTCCGTCCCTGTCATGCCGGGAAGCTGTCTCTTCGATCGCCCTGTAATGGTCCGCCCCCATGCGAACGCAGCTGGTGTGATATTATACGTTAATAACTCGTCGGTAGCGATTATCTTCGGTTTCGTGACACATTACGAGATGAGGGAGTAGTGGGTTTGGGTGGACATTTCTGGTTCAGGGGGCGTACACTGATGAGGTGGCACTGACGAAGAGCCTCTCAGATCTGAGCTATACAAGGGGGTCAGAGGCAGAGGAAGACTGGAAAGAAGATGGAGACGTACGTTCTCCGCCAAGCTGCCCTTCTCACCAACCAATGAGTCGAGTCTCAACTCCTCTCAACCCCAACTGTTAACGTTGGCGCACTAGAAATTGCTGTGCCAGGGCAGGCCGTCTAGGCTATCCTCAAGGTAGAATTTGAAATAAAACCCCGCTGAGCTTCTGGATGTTATAACCCAAGGGAAACCATAAATCCGTTCCAATTGGGATATGAAGTGAGACAAAAGGCATGAGGAACGGCGAAGATATTGTGGTTTGAAAGAAGGGGCTGATATAAATCCATTTAAAGCTCGCTTCCGGATTAGGAACGAAGTTTGAAAGCCGGAGCGGCTGGTCGGGCGTTTGCATCCGAGTCGTGTTCATCGTTCGCAACAACGGTCAGTGCTCGCTTGCTCCTCAGTTTTACCCAATTCCCGTCCCATCTTTATACTTCCGAATTTTCCCGACACAATGTACAACGCTACCTGTTTATGATCACTGGCTCCCTTCATCCGACTCGCCTTTGCTGCCCAGCTCTGCATTGGATAACGATGCAGCCGTTAAATAGCTCGGAGGATTAGCAAATAGAGGCTGCATGAAGAGCCTTGTCGATAAAGTACGTACTTGCCGTTGCACCCTTGTCCAAGCCGCTCACTTCTCTGTGCCATTCAGCTCCTCGCTCCTCTTCAACTAACGCCCTGTTCGCATTCGCGTTCCACCCGCTCCTGGCCATCCTCGGTCCATGTGCCCTTACAGGCGCTCGAATCCACCCTCAAGCCTTCAGCCATTCGCTCCTTGAGAGTCGCTCCACACAACCTCTATTCTACATACTGCAACCCCATGCATCCCGCTCCCCATTTCCTACTCATCCCTGTCCGCGTTGCTAGTCCTTGTTGCCCCCGTTTCTAAAATCGTCCGGGTCCGTTAGCCAACGCGTACAGCACCCAGCACCCGTCCCTCCGTGCATCCACATTGCTCCTGCCCGTCCCTTAATGCCTCCCAGTCGTCGCTGGTCGCCCCAGAGCCGTACTTATCAGTTTTATGGGTCAGTGCTCACAGCGTAGAGCTCACACCACCATCCTCCACGTATGACCATTGCATCCTGGAATCCTTCCGTCTTCTCCCTTGTAGCTCTTCTCCCATTCGCCTAGTGCCCATCCTGCATCGCCACATCCCACCATCACGCGTCACCCATTCGCATCCCCGTCTTCTCCATCCGCCGTCTTCCCCTGTCCCATTTATCCCACCAAACCTACTGTATCCTCCTGTATGTATACCGGCATTCCTCATATCAAGCTCGTCAGTGGGTGCCTAAAGCAAATCAATGTCACAGATGGACACAGATCGGATGGATACCAGTGTTCAAGAAAGTTCTGTGAGATTCTGCACACAACCGGGGCATGTATGCGTCTATTCTGAACCTCTAAAACGTTGACCATAATTTCGTTCTTGCTGCCTCCTACTATTCACCCGGCACACTCAATCAGCCCCACGCGCTATTGCCTGTGTCGATCCGCATCTGGTCGCTTGCCTCCAACATGCTTAGAACCCCAGCGCACTCGACAACATCGAGCTGCGTGCGATTAGTAGCCATGCGTAGACCACGCCTAGATGGCGATGCATCTAGCGAGAAATGCTCGTCGCAGCCTGTAGAAGATTGGGATGTTGATTAACACATCGAGGAGCGATGTTTCTCAAGGGGAAGAGGCTACGTTCGAGGAAGGTAGAAGGACGCTCTCAAGTAGGGTAGAGGCTGTGTTTCAATGAGTGAAGGATGGTGCGCTGCAGCAGGGAGGAAGTATCTGTCTTGCGACTTACGCGTCCTGCCTGAGCTGGGTTTCGGTGGTTAGATAGCTTGAGGGAGGAACAATATCAATAAGAAGTAAGTGTCGTTTGCGGTGGAAGGACCAAGGAGTGTTTGTTGGGGTGGTCAACGAACGCGTGGGACACCTGCACTTCTTACTCACCTCAACACGTCTCTCGAACCAGTGCAACCAGTCCTCCTTCGCTACGACCAATTCCTTAACCATCACTCGTACCGGTAGCTCCAGCATCGTTCATACAAACCCGCCTGTGATTGGCACGTAGTCGGGGCCAGCTTACACCCCATGGTAGCCGAAGATATGCTTGTACGCTGAGGACGAATTGAGTCCAGCTTCTCGAGCACTTTTGGCGCATGAAATCCCGTTTAACGCTAATATATTGGTGCAGGAGACATCTTGATAGCTATTTGGATGTAAATACGACTACGTTTGATTAACTTATGAGACCGCTTCGCAAACACTGTTCCATGCCTCACTGTAATACTTTTGGGTTCTTTAGAGAAAGATTATGTGCATTAGTATGTTTCTACAGACATCAGCCGTGCTCTGCAAGTTTTTATGTCAACAATTATAGATAGTAAGGACGGAGGTTGTCCAAACGACATGACCTGTAAGATATGGCATTTTTGGCAGGACTTTGTCACCATTAGAGTGACCTGCATCTGCAAAAAATACTTTGCTTTTGTTTAATATGTTAAAATATGTGACAGCATCGGCTGGCCACGACGAGCTCGTGAGGCAAACAGATGATTACATATGTAAAAGTACTCCGCTTAAGTACTCGTAGATACCTTAAATAGAGTATCTACTTCACAAATGATACAGTGCTGCATACATATGAGTACAGAAATAAATGGTAGTTCGAAATGATGAAATAAAATATACTACAGCTACCTCAGTAGCAGTAAGTACTCAATTGTGAATGTTGATATTCCAACACAATAGTCCACTGATTTTCATGAAAGACAGTTGCTTGATTGCTCTACATGGGATTTTGGCCTGCTTTGGGCACTTGGAGCTGTTGTGGCAAGCAAAGCAAACCACTTTTTTTGTGGTGTGGGAGATGCACTCTATTATTTGCATTCTATGGCCACTCATATAGTAATAATTTCTTGGAATATCTATGTACTGACCAGCACCATCATTCTCAATGACTTCATATTATGATCTTCATTTGTCTCTAACTCAAATTTCCTATGACACATTCAATATTTAATAGTAGGAGCTGAACATATTTACATTCATTGACCAGAACAATGCATCCATATAGCATAACTTACTAAAAAGAAAGTACTTTAGAGGGTAGAGACTACCAAGTAGCTAGGAATTGCATCCACAAATCACAAAACACTGTCTCAATCACACATTTTTGTGTGAGTTTTTGATATCATTCAATTCTAACAACAGAAAAATACTTCAGCTTTGCAACAGGTTTCAATGCATTTTTGTATTTTTCTCACCAATTATTGTTTATTTGTCTCCAACTCCCTTACCTGTCAAGAATTCATTTCTTATCTAAAACTCCGCAATCTTATCTATTAGAATAGTTATTCAATCTATACAAAAAACCGATTATAAAAACAATTCAATACTATATATATCTTCCCAAGTATCATTATATAAGGATTTCACATAGTAGTTGTATATGGTTCTATCATTTGATCTTTTATTAGATACAAATACCACTATAGGTAGTATTACTTATATACATAGTACTCATATTTGCCAAGCCAACTACATGCTTATTAGGGTGCCTATTTTCCAGTATAAATACAGTAGTTAGTTGTAGCTATTCTGTAGTCTTTAGCTGGTCATCTCTCTCCATCAATACAAGACTCCTACCTCTATTCTCCTCTGTTCCTCACTCTCCTCTAAGCTGATAGTTTGTGTATCGACCTTGGCACTCTCTATTTAGGTAGATTGTGTTGGTGTGCCTGACATTACCATTCCTTTGCAGCATCACAGTACACTCTCTGCACTCTTAATGTACCGATATACTGTTAAAGTGTCTATCAGCAATTATTTCAGTTTGAATTGAACATATTGTATAAAATCATGAGATTCATAAGAAACCTGTAAGGTATGATATACAGTGGCATGCAAAAAGAATGCACATGACAATTTTTTGAGGGTTGTGCAACTTGTTGCATCCATATCATCACTGTTTCCTGATCATTCTCTGCGATTTAAATTTTAATACGAAGATATGACTCTTATCTACTGTATTGTAGCATGTTATCTAAATAGAAAGAAAATTACATTTGCTACCACCATATTTGTAACATGTGTAATTTTGCCAAAATGTGCAAATAAAGATGAGGCCAGCAAACTTTGTTAAGATACTCAAATGACATCAAATCAAGCATATGTTCCAGTCTATGGTGTCTATTTACATGCCTGAAATTAATGAAGAAATATCTTAAAAGGAAAGTATATATCTTGAGCACTCTTTCTTGGTATTTCCTACAAGCAACATTTTGGTAAATTGTCTATATCACACCCTAAATCTCTTTTATTCTCTACCATAATTTGCACATACATTTATAAGAGTCTATTAATCATGTCTGAAAAATATCACAGATGTGAGACAAAAATTGACTAAGATATGCACTAACCCCATCAAGAACCTCTATCTATCAGACTTGTCTATTCAATTTTGGGGCATATTTAAATAGGAATAGGAATAGGATTTTAATTTTAATTTTTTGCATATTCATCATCCTCTGAGATACTGAATGTAGAATCTTAAATATCATACTATGTATGCTAATATCCAATGAGATATTTCTGTTTTAGTCCCTATGAACATTTTTAAAAACACTAGCATACCATAAGCTACCTTTCTCTGCCATAAATGCCATCTTATAACAGCAGATGTTTTTACATTCATTCTCTATTATATACATTGGTAGTATTTAGATATAAAAATACTGGTGTTGTTGTTGATGATGATGATGATGATGATGTAAGGCTTCAAAGAGTTTATAATATGTGGTGCTTAAAATCAGAAGCATGTTCAGAGATTGATTCATACTTATTTTATTTCTTTCTTTGTATTTCCATAATAAAACAAGAGCATATATGCTTAATTATATCTTGTTCTCAAATATGCAATAATTTCAGCCTTTGAATGTGAATTGTTGCACAAGAAGCAGAGGAAATTGTGATGGTCATCCTATAATGTAGGGTAAGCTAAGGGGTCACACAATCTTCTCCACTCCTATAAGAATAGCCACTCATGATATTTTACATACATTGGTATAATATCTATCCCATATCATACTTGAAATTTGAGCTGAAAATATGAAAACCTACATGATGGAGGGACAAATTACCAAAATATTGCTTGTGGGAGAGACAAAGAAAGAATGCTCAAGATATATACTTTCCTTTTAAGATATTTCTTCATTAACTTCAGGCATGTAAATAAACACCATAGACTGGAACATATTGTTGATTTGATGTCATTTGAGTACCTTAACAAAGTTTGCCAGCCTCATCTTTATTTACACATTTTGGCAAAATTACATAGGTTACAAATATGGTGGTAGCAAATGTAATTTTATTTCTATTTAGCTAACATGCTACAATGTGGTAGATAAGAGTCATATCTTCCTATTAAAATTTAAATCACAGAGAATGATTGGGAAACAGTGATGATATGGATGCAACAAGTTGCACAACCCTCAAAGAATTGTCACATGCATTCTTTTTGCATGCCACTGTATAACTGTGTTTACCATAAAGTAGAGTACATTTGAAACTTTATACTAGGCTGATAGAACTTCTATAGCACATGTTTGCATGTAACCCAGTCTTCACCATGAACAAACTTGCTAAGATCAAGTTTAATGCAGTTTACACCAAAAATAAAAGGATTTCCTGGTCGGCATACCCTACCCAGAAGATGTTGTGGAATCCAAAAGTAAAAGTTATGTGAAGGGCCAATGACTTTGCCACCATCAGTTATTGTATATGAGCTGTGTGATTGATGATGAAAAAAATTAGGCTGTAGGTGTATGCTATGGTTGTTGCTGTCCTCTTTAAAAGTTGAAGTACAGCTAGTCCAATCAGTATGAGTATTGGTGTGATTGCCAACTGCTTGACCAGTTTCCATATTCCAAAGATGGACAGTTTCATCATATGAGCCAGAGACAATATATTTTCCATCTGGTGAAAATGAAACTGATGTGACCCTGGAAGTGTGCCCCTGGATGGGATTTCCTACTGCTTGACCAGTCTCCACATTCCAAACTCTGACAGTTTGATCATGTG
>JASFCW010000107.1:0-19399 GCA_036936985.1 Crucibulum cyathiforme
GACCAGGTGCCGTCTTGACGCCCATATCCAGAAGCAAGTATGTACCTGGAATAACTCATGTACCTGTGAAAGTTCTTCAAGCAAGTATTAACATTCCTAGTGCGTATTGGACGCCTTAATCATGTCGCTTCCTACTTATGGTCTTCCCTCTATAAAAATCTCGGGGATCGCTTCACACAATTCCTACCGGCAACCTGCCAGTCAATCTCAACGCATCTCGGGCGTATGCAAACTGCCTGTGGCCCGAGGAAGAAAATTTAAACTTGCACATCAGAAGTATGGCGGCGGGCACCCGGTTTTATGTTTCCTGGAGCATATGACTTGAAGCTGAACATGATTAGGTAGAAATGCCGTCTGCAAGATCTATCTCTTTCATTTCAGACCTATCCTCCGTAACTCCATGCAGAACTGAAAACTATGTTAGGTATTTCGGGACGAGTACCTCGTGGAATCCCAGCTGAGCGACGTGATATATCTAGTGGTTTATTTTGATGAAGATTTATGACCAGATCGTGTTACTGGACAGTCCTGTACTTGTAGAACTGGTTCACAAGAGTATCTCGGATCCCGTTGCAGATATGACGACCCAGTTTATCTTTACAACCAAGATGACTGACTGAGACTTTCTGAGACTGCCAATTTCCGCGATGCAAGTGTGCGTCTATGATGTCGTCGTTAGTAAATGTTGATTCTCATGACCGTCCCTAAACAGCCTGTCAAACAACAATCAGACTGCCACCAATGATCTCCTGCGCATTCAGTGGCAGCGCAAAAGCTTCATCTTCATTCCACGACAAGCTAGAAACCTGCGAGTGGGACACACTTTCCAGAAATTTGGACCGTCATTTCTAGCTGTAGAGTGTCCTGGAGACCAGCTGAGCACATCGAATGTTGCACGCCTCGTAGATGTGGATCCAGGCACTGGTAAAGAACCCGAAATTTGCGTTGCCGCGTCGTGGAATGGTTTCAAAGAGGAGGATATAATCCCACATCCCGTGATAGCCGTGTCCGTGGCCACATCAATCGGGGAACATACACCAGCCTCAAAAAGGTCTGTCACTTAGGCAGCGACTACCACGCCAACGACTTCCGCAATTCTTAGGAGAATCTTATCTCAGATGGTTCTTCTGCGGAGTAGCTTGTTCCGTACCGCCCATCCGACCTTCTGCACGCTTCAAAAGCATTCCAGAGGCCTCTTTACGTGCCTGTGCTTCTCTACACTCCTCAGCATAGACTATTACTGGCCCAGATCGTGATGAGAGCTCCACATGGGGTAGACGTATCAGCTACGTCTGTGGGTATTATCCAGCCGTATTCTCTTACAGATTGCGAACTCGTGGCGACTGCAATGGGCATGAAATCCCGGCAGGATGGCGGTGACGGACCATTAGACGTCGGGGCCGGGTTTGCAGAGTTCTATGTCGATTCAGGGGATGAAGTAGCCGACGAGACCGTTCGTAGTGCATTATTTTTGACCTGTGCCCCTACAAAGTCGATCGGTGCTGCCTCAATGGAGAATTTAGAGCCTATTACTCCCTCAGTGCCGTTGGCGTTTCTTTCTGAGATCGAGTTTGAAAGCAATCTCTTCGATGATCGCAAGGATCTTTGGATCTCATATTCCAAGAAAGGTGCTCCGGCGACATAGATTTCAGCACGGATTCTTCGAAACGATCACCTCGCTCGTCACTCACATGACGCATAATCTAGGCACTTCATCGTATCCGCCAGCTGGATTTCTTCTCGTGTCCACGTTTGAGCGAGACCCTTTCCATGGCAGTAATCCTCGACCCATGTGGTATCCCCCCTTGTCTCCACTGCAGATATTTTCGCTTCACATTCAGTTCGCGAGCCCATTTCTCGGCAGTTCATGCGCGGTGCATCTCCGATAGTATCATCGCAGCTACCCCAGCCATGCCCGGAAGAACGTCAAGAGGTGATCATCGTTGGCGCAGAATGAGAGCTCTTCGAACAAACATGGAGCAACAGGATTCATACTTTAAAAGTAGGCGTTGAAGTATCAGCATCGTTCCAAGAACCCCAACACTTGGAGGTGACTCGTACTTCTTCACTCTCCAGTCTTTACTCGACACTCGACACTCGCCAGTCGGCGAGGGACCTTCTGATGCTTACCATCTCCTTCGAGTACATCTGTCTCTCACCGAACCACCCACTTTGGCTCTCTAGACTAACACTAGCGCCGAGGATGGGTACTCTTTCCCATGAGACGGATGGTTGACTATTGCAATCGGTGGGCTTCATCAATTATTCACCCTCTCCTTATTAATGCTTCATGTTCCCGTAAACCAACACCGATCCAACTCCTTGAACAAGATCAACAATATGACATCTGCTTCCTGCCCATCATCTTCACGTGCTCTTGTTATTCCCTACTCCGGCATGTGACCATGCTGTCTGAAATCTACCAATGTCCAACCCAATACGCTCTGCTTTCTTGGATCACAAGGCTTACTCAATTTTGCCTTGGAAGGATTTCTTCCTGTAACAACTCTCAAAATAGATGACAACACTTCTATGGATGCGCATCTAAAATTATCCTCTGAGGAAGTTAAGAATACATCTAGCTCCTGTGGCGAATTTTCCGATATCTCTTGTCCGTATAGTCGCCACCGCATGATCTTATTCTCTGGATCTACTGGGACATCTCTAATCTGGGCAAGGCCCTCAAGATAGCGGCATCTACCTTTGATATAGACTTTCCAAGCCCCCCACGTTCCATTAAAACATATAACTGGAGATAGACCTGTGCTATTTCTGAGTTGCGTGTATCTGATGACCTCACACAAATCGGAGTAAACACTGCGGTAACTATATACCTATAGCGTCATTCCGCCCGTCAGTAACCTGGTGTCAAGAATCGGCCCGTGGACAGACATTCAATATTATGAAAAACACGAATCTTCCAAATACAGACGATTCTCATATAGTGAATGTCGACTCCGAACTCTTTGTAAATCTGCCGTGTGGAAGCGAGAATGTCGCTGCGTTGTCGGTCTACGACGGTATCGCACATCGTCCGAAGCAATTCTTCGACGTCATCTCAAACTTGCAATCTCCTGGACTGGCGCTAAATTTAACCCCCCCCCCCCATTGACTATGACATTGGTCGGCGAACTCTTGCCACTTTTCTTGGTGACTTTTCGTCGACGAGCTATGACGCCTCTATATCTATCTAACAAGTTAAAGAAAACGGCAACCGACGAAAGACCGTCGACGAGTACGAGTACCAACGACGAGATATATATATACGACGAGACAGCCTCTACATTGCCTTGGTCCTTTAGGATGGCCAAACAAGCCGCTCCTTGGGTACTTTTGATAGCAAAAGAACTACGAATTGCGATGAAGGTCATGGCTGCTGAGAACTTACTCAAAATAAAACAGGGGATCCAAGATCCGTCAAAGAACAGCATCCTCCTTTCTACGTGATACTAACCTCAGTATGACATAACTTACTGTCGATTTTGAGAAGCAACTGATTGGTAAATGTTGAAGAGTTATTCAAGTCCCAGCAGCATTATCCGCGGACTAAAGGAGATTTCGGAGGAAGTCGACGAGTTTCTCTGATGATTTTCGGGATCGCTCGGTGGGTAGAAGTTTCATGGCGTGGGGGTCAGCCTCTTAAGCGTGTCTCTATTATGGTGGCAGAGTTCGTTATATTTATAGCTGTGTGTGTTTAAAAATAGCTTGTATTATACATAGCGAGGAGAGAAAATAATAGAGACTTCATTACAAATGCATATCTTATCGTTTTAATTTCCTGGGCCGACAACTACGTTCTTAACTTTCGACAAGTGTGCGATTGTGTCGTCTGAAAGGCCGAGATGTGCCTTCACGAGATCCGGAGGCGTCAGAGCCAACCACTACGAGACGGAGTTAAGTGTATGACTTCTGATAAATATCAGATATCTTACCTGGTTCAAACTAATATCCTGGAATTTATCTGGGAGAATATGTTAGAATTGTAACAAAAGAGGGTAAAACACCGTTACCTGTCTTGAAGATTTCCAAGAATCGAACAGTAGTATTTCCAATATTCTCCACGTAGTGACCCATGGTAGCGGGAACATATCCTAAGATAATAGCGTGGTAAATACAAGTAAAGAGACGGTAAAAGAAGTACTAACCAATATCACCAGCCTAGCGAGGGAGAAATGAAGAGGTAAGTCGAGAAATATCAAAGAGTCGCAAGAAATCTTACCTGGTAATCGAAGGTGCGCGCATTGGATTGAGCGGCGAAGATTGTTATGCGTGCGTTTCCTTCACTGTAAACGGGTGAGCTAAGATATGAATAGAAGTGGTAAATCAGCGTACATGAAGAAGCTCCACTCGTCATCGGTGGGGTGCCACTGTTCGCAGATTAGTAATGCTACTCGAGGATACACTGTTAAAACCTTACGTGAAGCTCCCTAAAGTCCATAATGTTAATAAATGAATGGGTGTACGAGAAGCAAGGAATGACTCACCTCATTGCTCCGGGTTCGATGGTGATTTCTGCAGCCGAGATGGTCTTGGAAATGGGGAATGAGGATGTGTCCACAATCTTAGAAGTTCCACCGGAGTGCTGAGTCGCATTCACTTTAGAGAACTCGAAAGAGAATGGCGAGGGAACGGTTCCCTGGGGACTCTCTGGGGCGGCTGCGTTATCCGATGGGGGGGCTGTGAAATGCGTTATTATAGTATTCAATCAAAGGACCACTGTATCTCACTGGTTGGGAAGATGTACAACTCTTCAGCGGGGACGTTCTTGAAAGCGTCAATCGGGGTTTGGAAGTTCTTTGCGATGACTGCGAAATAGATGAGAATCGCGATCAGACAGTGGAGGAAATTTACTAACCTTCAGCAGGAACATGGGCGAGCCAATCCGTCAACTAAAATTAATCAATTAGTGATGTTGTAAGAGTTTTGAATCAGAAGCTATACCAAGAAAGTTGAGTCTTCGCTAAAGTCACCAGTATCGAATACCTATTAAACAAATATTATTAATGTACACTCGATAACGATGAAAATATGACCAACCAAAACGAATTCAGTGCCATCTGGGTCGTCTGCAGTGGCTTGAAGAGAGTGGGGAATACCGGCTGGGAAGTACCACAGATCGCCAGGGCCCTAAGTAGCCGATAAGATGAGTCATTTACGTCTGTATCCAAATCCACATACCATTGTCGCGACGTAGTTCTTGCCGTCGTAGTCAACGGCAGAGATTTGGGTGTGTCCCTAAAGTACGATTAGCACTTATCAAGCTATAGTCTACGATCATACTCACCTTCAAAATGTAGGCCCACTATAATAACTTAACTTCAGTGCTATACTCGTAGGCAATGTAGTAGAACATACCTCTGCAGTCTTGTGCCAGTGGAGTTCGCGAACGGCACCGGGTTCGAGGCGCATGTTAACGCTAGCCATTTCTTTTTCATTCATCAGCGTAAAATCAACGAATTAAGTTGTTCAACTCACCAGTAGCGATGGGCAAAACACCGACTAAAGATATTTTAGGGTTCATTCATGGTATAGAATAGTAAAGCTTACTGTTCTCTTGACGAGCCCAGCCACCATTCTCGAGACGGTTGTGACTGAGACTGAAGGCCCACTTGGCGTTGTCCCTATAGTGGCATTAAGTATGATATAAACATGATAACTGAAAAACTTACACGCTACCATGATCAGTGGAAGGGGGCGCGAGCAGATCCGGATTTTGCTTAACGGTGAACTCGTCGGTGGGGCCGAGGACGGAGGCGCCTAGAGAACCTCGGATGGCTTCTGGTGTCCCCGTCGAGTTGATATTCCAAAGTGGCTCGTTTGGGTCCAAGTCGATGGTGGCTCTAGTCGCTTCAGGTCCGGCTGCGGAGCTGGTAGCAGTTGGCGCAGAGGAGCTAGACGAGTGCGAGCTTGAATGGGCAGCGGACGATACTGCAGAGGAAAGCACAGATGAAATAGCGATAGCACTTGACACTGGCGCCGAAGGTGCAGCGGCAGGAGCAGCAACAGTGTAGCTCGCTAGAAGAAGAGCGCAAAGGCAAGAGGAGATGCTAATCATCTTGAACGTGGAAGTGTTGGATGGCTTGAAGTGAAAGTATAAAATGCCCTCCCTTTTATGGATAAAATTCTACGCTACCATGTAGAAATTAAAGTCTACCACCGTGCGCAGCGGCTGTCTCTAATCATAGACTGTCGGAGGGATCGGGTTTGCGTTCTCTGAAGCAGAGTCACAGGGGGATGCCATAGGTGGATATCGGAACGGCAGCACATGCCTCTTCCGGGTTGGTAGTAAAGCACGTAAAGCCAATTCACGGTGGAAGTGAGAGTTGTCTGCCTAGAGATGGGTAACAATTCTCAAAATGACGGAGATCGTTCGACTCCACCAAATGGAATAATGTCTGCAAATAGACGGAGGCTCATGCGACGAATCGCGACATGAGGGTGTTCCTCCTGACGAATTGTTGCCAGCGGCGTGGCTCTTCCGAGTCTAGATGAAGTAACGCGGTTTGCTCAGGTAATTGATGACATATTGGAATCGGCACGTATTCTCAAAACGAGGAAGGAAAGAATAAGAAGTAACCAGCCGCCGGCACAGATAAAGAAAGGAGGGAAAGAAAGGATCGCTTTATCACACCATGCAATAACTGCTTCGCTGGAAGGCATGAATGACGGGTAACGTAAAAATAACACTAGCACTATAGTACGTGTTCACGATCATTGAGATGTGATTGGTGAGTAAAAATACATGCACCAGAAAGCCGCTATACTCACCACTGCCGTAAATAAGTCGAAGAAGGCAAATTGTACGCTTATTCCCCATGACTTCATCAAGCCTTCAGTAACAGGCTGTCATATGGTGGGAAGAAGTCAGTGCCGCCCTAGGCGAGATCGCGCAGATATAGAGATGTATAAAATTTGTTCCTTTGTGAGAATTATTCACTACATCCATAGCGTTTACAGCGACTAGTCCGGGTCTCATCACCAAAAGCAATTTACTGCACGTCTTCTGGTAATACGACCATCATACTGATCGCAAAACATTGCATCTACGTTTCCAGAGTCCGTGGTGCTCTCGCCTTCTCTCTGCCATCGACACAAAAGCTTCGTGATCATAGCAACGCGTCACCGCCATCTCACCGACAGACTTCAGAAGGTTCAATCTTCCGAATTTGCATGGAACTTTTATTCCGCATGGGGTAGGACGACTATTACAGTTTACATTGCAATCACTGCGACATCGACACTTACCGGGGAACGGAACGATGCTGTAGATCGCTTCAAATAGAGAATCTATTTTTGGATTTAGATGCCGCCTGAACTGAACGTCGCTGGAGATTGCACTTGCAATCAACGTTGGATGCTCTTCGGATTGATACTCCATACAATCATCTCCCCACATTGCTTCACTGCAGCCGTTAAGACCGTACCAAGCCTTGACCAAAACCTTTAAGCTTTATGAAACGATCTTTGTCCATCCGACCCGTTTGTTCCGCGTCGAAGACACCAAGGAATTACGAAGTAGGGTGGAATGGATTGATCCTATCTCCTAGTTGACGCGAGATGCTCATCCAGGAAAGCGCAAGGAAAAATATGGAACGTAAAGAACCAGCTGAACTTTCTATAGGACATTTGAACTTGAAGTTGTGCGATCGAGAGCCCATTTCTGCTGCTGACGATGCATCTTGGAGCATTTATGCATGATAGACTTTAGAGCTGGCAATAAAATACAGAAGTTCGTCTGAAGCTAACCGTTAATGATCCAATCATCAAAACGACGTGTAGTTAGAATCGATTCTTATACTAGTCCTCCATAATGTATGTGCAGAAGGCCTTAGTCTTCAAAGCATATCCTTGAACACAGTATAGAACAGACAGCCAGGTAACAGAGTAGTGCCGAAGTGTCCAATTATGTCGGCGCTTCAAATCCATTGGCGACCTTCTCTCGGCATCTCTTATCGACGATGTGTCTAAGAATATCTGCAAATAAGAAGGTTCACAGCCATGCCGATCGTACATCATCGAATATTCTGCAGCGGTTCTTCATTTACCGCAACACTGAGCGAATATATTTGTTTCCCATTGCACTCTACTCCGAAAGAGGGTGTAAAGATGAAGCAGCCATGTCAGGGAATCACGTACGCAGGTCATCCCTACATACATCTGAAGCGGATGGAGGATGTAGAGAGGACATCTAGTTAATACAGTTGGGTGGAACACGCCGCCTGAGCTCCACTCACATTGAGAGAGAGAAAGCAATGTCGAACAAACACTCATAATCACTAGGAGAGCAAGCCACAGGTGACCTGCCAAAGCGAATAAAATTAGATATGAATATCTCCCATGATATGGTAAACGGGCCCGGCTGCGGGCGAGTCGACTACGGGACCATTCAAGCAGAAACCTAGCATTGGCAAAGGCATGCCGGCTGTGAAAGGGGATAAAGTTAACAAGGAAAGACCCCAATATGTTTCCCCTGTTCGAGGATACGAATCGATTGATCAACTTCAGCGAACCAGCTGAACTCTTTCTGATGAGAACCGCGACCTTTCGCGATAGGGTACTTCGCGCCACGGTCAAAGCCGGTGTAAGGTAAACCCTGCACATGCAGATGAAGGTGGTATACGGAGTTGAATGGTGGTATATGGAATCCCATTCTGGTTCGAGCTTAGTACGCGTATACCAATACGCTCGGAAACACTCACCTGCGCATTGAAGATGGTACGTCAATGTCGTCTAATAATTTATTTCCTATTGTCTTCATGGATGTTACTAATAAAATAAATTTTTAGGGTGCATATCGGGTGGTGGTGGAAAATCGTACCAAGCGGTACATCCGACTTTTGTAAGGCCCTCAAAATACATTGTATCACCATCTAGGTGCGACGACAATACTCGTGAAAAGTTAGAATTTTTCATCGTTTCGAAAATAAAAGGTTTGTGAGAGAAGTGAAACTCACCAATGAGGTTGTGCGGCCAAATACTCGAGCTCATCGTCTATTCATTAGCGAGAAGGCGCTTGAGAGCATCGCTGGCGACGTGATTGAAGACAAACATGACGCTCAGTACAAACGAAAGTAAAGCGTAATCACACTGCGTCGTGCTGCAGTTACATAATAGTCATGTAACAGTCACTCTTTCCATTTCTGGACATCACACGTCCATCAGGACCTACCGGACAAGCGCTCAGCGCATGATGAGTTTTCAGACTTCGTTCGTTCGCAACTTGTCCACTATGTACTCTCTTACTTCTCCTCTTCTCCCCAACTTCCCCCTCGCAGTGCGTCAAAAAGCTAGGTGAGTAATGTTAGTTTAGAAACTACTAACCGTCTTCTGTAACCTTATGACACTGGTCCCCTTCTTACGTACAGAGTGGACCAGTGTTTTAATAGCTTACAGATATTGCCACGAACACATACCACAACCACAAAACCGCACGCGCAGAGCTAAAGTTGCATAGGGGGTGGATGGGTTAGGTGGGAAGAGGGTATAGAATGGAGCTGGGATCAACGCCAACAGGCCAGTGTTCCCGTCATCACCTCAACACCAAAGCTAACAAATGGTCCCATATCACGTCAACTCCAGCACCGACACCTGCTCGAGTACAACCACCAATTCCCACCATCACCATCACCACCTCCACTAGCGACAACACCCCTGCCATCACGTTCACGCCAGCACCGACTCCAAAAAGACGATGTCTGCTCCACTCGTCCCCACCTCCACTATTGACGTCTGCATAGTTAAGACCCCCATTACTACCTCACGCCAGTGCCGACAACAGTGCAAGTTCAACCGCCCACTTACACCACCTCAATGCCATCATCATCGCTAGCAAGGTAAGTGCATCAAGACAGTCATTGCTGCTCACCCCACCTTTGCCGTTGATGCCAGCAAGGTGAATGCCCTATTACTACATCAATACCAGTGTAGACATCAGTGTGAGCGTAGCTGCTCACCCCTCTCCATTTGACGACAGTTGCCTAATATCCCTATCACAACCTCTCTTGGATCAGGTATGCTGGGTTGATACGAATTGTCCTAGTTTCACGGGCTGTGAATGCTCGATAATTTTCTTTGGGCATTTATATATATGTTGTCTGTATTTTTAACATGTAATTGTAACTAGACAAATATATGACAATTATTTGACTATTACACAACTATCAAATGAAAATAAAGGAGTCGAAACTTGCAAATTTTTCAATGTTTTCGTGACTATTTGATGACTACAACTTGACTTTATGTGACTATGATAGTCATATTTGCGTAAATAAATCCGTATTTAGTCAAGTTGTAGTCAAGTTGACATGATCTTGACCAATACCTGACCGAAACTTGACTTTGGTTTTTACTGAGCATGACAGTGGTTGTAGTAAGGAAAATTGAGGGTATTTTGATGTTACAACTTTCGGGTAGGCTACATAAGTGGTATCTCCGCACGCTCAATGTTACGTAACAGCTCGGAGACGCGTTTCCGTTCCGCGAGCGGCGATGAGTATTATGTTGGATTGCGGGCATTTCTTTCTCTTCTACGTGCATTATTGACCCCTAGCGCATTCAAAAACGCCCAAAGTCTTTCGAAATTTGTGTCCTATACAGTTTCTGCTTTGTCTCTTCTAAATCTTGGGCTTATACGCATTTTCGTCCATCGAATTCTGCAGACGGGCGCGTTTATGGACACGCAGTGAGCAGTAATGGTCCTATAGGCTACTCATCGAGCCACTCATAGCAGAGAAAGCCGCCTGTATGCTTTACTGTAGCTATAAGCTCGCCATCCGTTAATAAATTGGCGCTGTTTGTGCTTGTCGCGCCTCTACTGAAGACCAGTGCCGTCTTGACGCCCATATCCAGAAGCAAATATGTACCTGGAACAACTCATGTACCTGTGAAAGTTCTTCAAGAAAGTATTAACATGCCTATTTTGTATAGGAAGTCTTAATCCTGTCGTTTCCCACTTACTGTCTTCCCCTTATAAAAAATCTCGGAGATCGTTTCACACAATTCTTACCGGCAACCTGCCAGTCAACCTCAACGCATCTCGGGTGGATAAGACTACCTGTGGCCTGAGGAAGAAGTTTTAAACCTGGACATCATAAGTATAGCGGCGGGTACCCGTTTTCATATTTCCTGGAGCATATGATTTGAGGCTGAACATAATGAGATGGAAATGCCGTCTGCAAGATCTATCTCTTTTATTTCAGACCCCTCCTCCGTAACTCCATGCAGAATTGAAAACTATATTACGGTATCTCGGGACGAGTGCCTCGTGGAATCTCAGTTGAGCGACGTGATATATCCAGTGGTTTATTTTGATAAAGATTTATGACCAGATCGCGTTACTGGACCGTCCTGTACTTGCAGAACTGGTTCACCAGAGTATCTCGGATCCCGTCACGGATATGAGTCTCAGTTTATCTTTACAACCAAAGATGACTGACTGAGACTTTCTGAGCCTGCCAATTTCCGCGATACAAGTGTGCGTCTATGATGTCGTCGTTAGTAAATGTTGATTCTCATGACCGTCCCTAAAACAGCCTGTCAAACAACAATCAGACTGCCACCAATGATCTCCTGCGCATTCAGTGGCAGCGCAAAAGCTTCATCTTCATTCCACGACAAGCTAGAAACCCGCGAGTGGGACACACTTTCCCAGAAAATTGGACCGTCGTTTATACCTGTAAAGTGTCCTGGAGACTAGGTGAGCGCATCGAATGTTGTGCGCTTCACGGATGTGGATCCAGGCACTGGTAAAGAACCTGAAATTCGTGTTGCTGCGTCGTGGAATGATTTAGAAGAGGAGGATATAATCCCACATCCCGTGATAGCCGTGTCCGTGGCCACATCAATCGGGGAATACGCAGCAGCCTCAAAAAGGTCTGTCACTAGGCACCGACCACCACGCCGACGACTTTCGCAATTCTGAGGAGAATCTCATCTCAGATGGTTCTTCTGCGGAGTAGCTTGTTCCGTACCGCCCATCCGACCTTCTACACGCTTCAAAAACATCCCAGAGGCCTCTTTACGTGCCTGTGCTTCTCTACACTCCCTAGCACAGACTATTACTGGCACAGATCGCGATGGGAGAGCTCCACATGGGGGAGACGTATTAGCTACGTCTGGGTATTATCCAGCCGTATTCTCTTACAGACTGCGAACTCGTGGCGACTGCGATGGATATTAAATCCCGGTAGGATGGCGGTGACGGACCATTAGATGTCAGAGCCGGGTTTGCAGAGTTCTATGTCGATTCAGGGGATGAAGCAGCCGATGAGACCGTTCAGTGCGTTATTTTTGACTTGTACCTTGACAAAGTCAATCGGTGCTGCCTCCATGGAGAATTTAGAGCCTATTACTCCCTCGGTGCCGTTGGTGTTTCTTCCTGAGATCCAGTTTGAAAGCAATCTCTTCGATGATCGCAAGGATCTTTTGGATCTCATATCCCAAGAAAGGCGCTCCGGCAACATAGACTTCAGCACGGATTCTTCAAAGCGATCACCCCGCTCGTCACTCGTAGAACGCACACTGCTACCAATGCGGCATGATCTAGGCACCTCACCGTATCCGCCAGCTGAATTTCTCCTCCTGTCCACGTTCGAGCAAGACCCTTTCCATGGCAGTAATCCTCGACCCATGTGGTATCGCCCCTTGTCTCCACTGCAGATATTTTCGCTTCACATTCAGTTTGACCGCACATTTCTCGGCAGTTCATGCGCAGAGCATCCCCAATGGTACATTGCCACTGCTATAGCTATACCCCGAAGAACGTCAAGAGATAATCATTGTTGGCCCAGAATAAGGGCTCTTCGAACAAACACGGTGCAACAGGATTCATGCTTTAAAAGTAGGTGTTGAAGTATCAACATCGTTCCAAGGACTCCAACGGTTGGAGGTGACTAGTACTTCCTCAGTCTTCAGTCTTCAGTCTTCACTCGTCTGTCGGCAAGGGCCCTTCTGATGCTTACCCTCTCCTTCGAGTACAACTAGCTCTCACCGAGCCACCTACTTTAGGTTTCTAGACCGAGGACGGGTTATCTTTCCCTTGAGACGGATGGTTGACTATTGCAATCGGTACGCTTCATCAACTATTCACTTTCTCATTATTAATTATCTACATTCCAGTTATGCGCGCTCTTCTTGTAAACTAACACCGTTGCAACTCCTTGAACAAGATCAATAACACGACATCTACTTCCTGCCCATCATCTTCACATGCTCTTGTTATTCTCTGCTCGAGCACCCTACCCGCATGTCTGATATCTACTAATGCCCAACCCAATACGCTCTGCTTTCTTGGATCACAAGGCTTACTCAATTTTACCTTGGAAGGATCTCTTCCTGTAACAACTCTCAAAATAGATGACAACACTTCTATGGACGCGCATCTAAAATTATCCTCTGAGGAAGTTAAGAATACATCTAGCTCCTGTGGCGAATTTTCCGATATCTCTTGTCCGTACAGGCGCCGTCGCATGATCTTATTTTCTGGATCTGCTGGGATCTCTAATCTGGGCAAGGCCTTCAAGATAGCGGCATCTACCTTTGATATAGACTTTCCAAGCCCCCCACGTTCCATTAAACATATAACTGGAGATAGACCTGTGCTATTTCTGAGTTGCATGTATCGGATGACCTCACACAAATCGGAACGAACATTGCCGTAAACCTATAGCTATAGCGTCATCCCGCTCGTCAGTAATCTGGTGTCAAGAATCGGCCCGTGGATTGACATTCAATATTATGAAAACCACGATTCTTCCAAATGCAGACGACTCTGGTATGGTGAATATCGATTCCGAGCTCTTTGTGAATCTGCCATGTGGAAGCGAGAACGTTGCTACATTATCGATCTACGACGGTATCGCACATCGTCCGAAGCAATTACTCGACGTCATCTCAAACTTGCAATCTCCTAGACTGGTGCTTAATTTGAATCCCCCCCTCCCACCTTGCCTATGACATTGGTCAGCGAACTTTCCACCTTTCCTGATGACTTTTCGTCGTCGAGCTACGATGCCTCTATACCTGGTCAGCAAGCGACAGAATACGGCAACCACCGAAAGACCCTCGACGAGTATGACTGCCGATGATGAGACAACCTTTACATTCCATTGGTCCTTCAGGACGGCAAAACAAGCCACCTCCTTTGGCACCTTTGACGGCAAAAGAACCACTACGAACTGCGACGAAGGCCGCTGCGGTCGAGAATTTACTCGAAATAAAACAGGGGATCCAATATCCGTCAAGGAACAGCATCCTCCTTTCTACGTGATACTAACCTCAGTATGACATAACCTGTTGTCGATTTTGAGAAGCACCGTACTGGCAAAATTTGAGGAGTTATTCAAGTCCCAACAGCCTTATCCGCGGGCTAAAGAAGGAGATTTCGGGAGAAGTCGACAACTCTTTTTCTGATGATTTTTTGGATCGCTCGGTGGGTAGAAGTTTCATCATGGCGTGGGGGTCAGTTTCTTAAGCGCGTCTCTATTTTTAGTAGCAGAGTTCGTTATATTTATAGTCGCGTGTTCAAAAATAGCTTGTATTATACATAGCGAGAAGAGAAAATAGTACCGAGACTTCATTACAAATGCATATCTTATCGTTTTAATTTGCCGGGCCGACAACCACATTCTTAACTTTCGACAAGTGTGCGATTGTGTCGTCTGAAAGGCCAAGATGTGCCTTCACGAGATCCGGAGGCGTCAGAGCCAACCACTACGAGACGGAGTTAAGTGTATGCCTTCTGATAGATAAAGATATCTTACCTGGTTCAAACTAATATCCTGGAATTTATCTGGAAGAATACATTAGTTATTGTAAGAAAAAAGTGTAAAACACCGTTACCTGTCTTGAAGATTTCCAAGAATCGAACAGTAGTATTTCCAATATTCTCCACGTAGTGACCCATGGTAGCGGGAACATATCCTAAGATAATAGCGTAGTAAATACAAGTTAAGACACGGGAAAAGAACTACTAACCAATATCACCAGCCTAGTGGGGGAGAAATGAAGAGGTAAGTCGAGAAATATCAAAGAGTCGCAAGAAATCTTACCTGGTAATCGAAGGTGCGTGCATTGGATTGAGCAGCGAAGATTGTCATGCGTGCGTTTCCTTCACTGTAAAGGGGTGAGCTAAAATAGTAACAGAAGTAGTAAATGAGCATACATGAAGAAGCTCCACTCGTCATCGGTGGGGTGCCACTGTTCGCAGATTAGTAATGCTACTCGAGGATACACTGTTAAAACCTTACGTGAAGCTCCCTAAAGTCCATAATGTTAATAAATGAATGGGTGTGCGAGAAGCAAGGAATGACTCGCCTCATTGCTCCGGGTTCGATGGTGATTTCTGCAGCCGTGATGGTCTTGGAAATGGGGAACGAGGATGTGTCCACAATCTTGGAAGTTCCGCCAGAGTGCTGAGTCGCTTTTACTTTAGAGAACTCAAAAGAGAATGGAGAGGGGACGGTTCCCTGGGGACTCTTAGGGGCGGCTGCGTTGTCCGATGGGGGGGCTGTGAAATGCGTTATTATAGAATTCAATCAAAGGACCACTGTAGCTCACTGGTGGGGAAGATGTACAATTCTTCAGCGGGGACGTTCTTGAAAGCGTCAATCGGGGTTTGGAAGTTCTTTGCGATAACTGCGAAAATAGATGAGAATGGCAATCAGACAGTGGAGGAAATTTACTAACCTTCAGCAGGAACATGGGCGAGCCAATCCGTCAACTAAAATTAATCAATTAGTGATGTTGTAAGAATTTAGAATCAGAAGCTATACCAAGAAAGTTGAGTCTTCACTAAAGTCACCAGTATCGAATACCTATTAAACAAACATTATTAATGTACATTCGATAACGACGCAAATATGACCAACCAAAACGAATTCAGCGCCAGCTGGGTCGTCTGCAGTGGCCTGAAGAGAGTGGGGGATACCGGCTGGGAAGTACCAAAGGTCACCAGGGCCCTAAGCAGTTGTTAAGATGAGTAGTTTACGTCTGTATCCAAATCCACATACCATTGTCGCGACGTAGTTCTTGCCGTCGTAGTCAACAGCAGAGATTTGGGTGTGTCCCTAAAGTACTTTTAGCACTCATCAAGCTATAGTCTACGACCGTGCTCACCTTCAAAATGTAGGCCCACTATAATAATTTAACTTTTAATGCTATACTCATAGATGATGTAGTAGAACATACCTCTGCAGTCTTGTGCCAGTGGAGTTCGCGAACGGCACCAGGTTCGAGGCGCATGTTAACACTGGCCATTTCTTTTTTCATTCATCAGCGTAAAATCAATAAATTAAATAGTTCAACTTACCAGTAGCGATGGGCATAACACCGACTGAGGATATATTAGTGCTGACTTATGATATAGAATATTAAAGCTTACTGTTCTCTTGACGAGCCCAGCCACCATTCTCGAGACGGTTGTGACTCAGACTGAAGGCCCACTTGGCATTTTTCCTATAGGGGTTTCTAAGTATGGTATTAACGTGGTAACTGATAAAACTTACACGCTACCGTGGTCAGTGGAAGGGGGCGCAAGCAGATCCGGATTTTGCTTAACGGTGTACTCGTCGGTGGGGCCGAGGACGGAGGCACCTAGAGAACCTCGGATGGCTTCTGGTGTCCCCGTCGAGTTGACGTTCCAAAGTGGCTCGTTTGGGTCCAAGTCGATGGTGGCCCTAGTCGCTTCGGGTCCGGCTGCGGTGCTGGTGGCAGTAGGCGCAGAAGAGCTAGACGAGTGCGAGCTTGAATGGGCAGCAGATGATACTGCAGAGGAAAGCGCAGATGAAATAGCGATAGCACTTGACACTGGCGCCGAAGGTGCAGCGGCAGGAGCAGCAACAGTGTAGCTCGCTAGAAGAAGAGCGCAAAGACAAGAGGAGATGCTAATCATCTTGAACGTGGAAGTGCTGGAACCTTGGTGGAAGTGTTGGATCGCTTGAAGTGAAAGTAGAGAATATCCTCCCTTTTATAGGCAAAATTCTACGCTACCATGTAGAAATTAAAGTCTACCACCGCAGCGGATTTCTCCAGCCATAGACTGTCGGAGGGATCGGGTTTGCGTTCTCTGAAGCAGAGTCACAGGGGGATGCTACAGGTGGATATCGGAACGGCAGCACATGCCTCTTCCGGGTTGTCAGTAAAGCACGTAAAGCCAATTCACGGTGGAAGTGAGTTGTCTGCCTAGAGATGTGCAACAATTCTCAAAATGACGGAGATCGTTCGACTCCACCAAATGGAATAATGTCTGCAAATAGACGGAGGCTCATGCGACGAATCGCGACATGAGGGTGTTCCTCCTGACGAATTGTTGCCAGCAGCGTGATTCTTCCGAGTCCAGATGAAGCAACGCGGTGTGCTCAGGTAATTGATGGCATACTGGAATCGGTAGGTATTCTAAAGACGAGGAAGGAAAGAATAAGAAGTAACCAACCGCCGGCACAGATAAGGAAAGGAGGGAAAGAAAGGATCACTTTGTCACACCATGCAATGACTGCTTCGCTGGAAGGTATGAATGGCGGGTAATTTGAAAGAACACTAGCTCTGGAATACGTGTTCACGATCATTGAGATGTGATTGGTGAGTAAAAATACATGCACCAGAAAACCGCTATACTCACTGTTGCCGTAAAATATCGAAAAAGGCGAATTGTACGCTTATTCTCCATGACTTCATCGAGCCTTCAGTAGCGGACTGTCATATAGTGAGAAGAAATCAGTGCCGCCCTAGGCGAGATCGCGCAAATATAGATCTCTATCAAATATTGTTCATTTGTGAGAATCATTCACTTCATCTATACACTGCTTACAGAGACTAGCCCGGGTCTGAATCACCAAAAGCAATTTAATGCACGCCTTCTGGTAATACGACCATTATACTGACCGTAAAACATCGGATCTATGTTTCCCGAGTCCGTTGTCCTCTCGGCTTCTCTCTGCCATCGACACAAAAGCTTCGTGATCATAAAAACACGTCGCTGCCATCTCACCGAAAGACCTCAGAAGGTTCGATCTTCCCATTTTGCACGGAACTTTTATTCCGCATGGGGTAGGACAACCATTACAGTTTACATTGCAATCATTGCGACATCGACACTTACCGGGGAACGGAGCGATGCTGTAGATTGTTTTACACTGCGAATCTATTTTTGGATTTAGATGCCGTCTGAACTGAACGTCGCTGGAGATTGCACTTACAATCAACGTTGGATGTTCTTCGGATTGATACTCCATACAATCATCCCCCCACATTGCTTCATTGCAGCCGTTATGACCGTACCAAGCTTTGACCAAAACCTTTAAGCTTTATGGAAACGATCCTTGTCCATCCGACCCGTATGTTCCGCGTCGAGGATATCAAGGAATTATTGAAGTAGGGTGGAGTGGATTGATCCTATCTCCTGGTTGACGCGAAATGCTCATTCAGGAAAGCGCAAGGAAGAATCCGGAACACAAAGAACCAGTTGAACTTCCTATAGACCATTCGAATTTGAAGTTGTGCGATCGAGAGCCCATTTCTACTGCTGGCGATGCATCTTGGAGCATTTTATGCGTGATAGACTTTAGAGCTGTCAATGAAATACAGAAGTTCGTCTGAAGCTAACTGTCGATGATCCAATCATCAAAATGACGTGTAGTTAGAATCGATTCTTATACTAGTCCTCCATAATGTACGTGCAGAAGGGCCTCAGTCTTCAAAGCATATCCTTGAACGTATTGTAGAACAGACAGTCAGGTAACAGGGGTAGTGCCGAAGTGTCCAATTATGTCGGCGCTCCAAATACATTGGTAACCTTCTCTCGGCACCTCTTATCGACAATGTGTCTAAGAATATCTGCAAATAAGAAGGTTCACAGCCATGCCGATCGTACATCATCGAATATTCTGCAATGGTCCTTCATTTACCGCAACACTGAGCGAATATGTTTGTTGCCCATTGCACTCCACTCCGAAAGAGGGCGTAAAGATAAAGCGGACATGTCGGTGGATCACGTACGCAGGTCATCATGCATACATCTGAAGAGGATGGAGGATGTAGAGAGGACATCTAGTTAATACAGTTGGGTGGAACACGCCGCCTGAGCTCCACTCACATTGAAAGAGAGAGCAATGTCGAACAAACACTCATAATCACTGGGATAGCAAGCCACAGGTGACCTGCCAAAACGAATAAAATTAGACATGAATATCTCCCATGATATGGTAAACGGGCCCGGTGGTCGGGCGAGTCGACTACAGCACCATTCAAGCAGAAACTAGCGTTGGCAAAGGCATGCCGGCTGTGAAAGGGGATAAATTTAACAAGGAAAGACCCCAATATGTTTCCCTTGTTCGAGGATACGAATCGATTGATCAACTTCAGCGAACCAGCTGAACCCTTTCTGATGAGAACCGCGACCTTTCGC
>JASFCW010000108.1:0-19218 GCA_036936985.1 Crucibulum cyathiforme
TTCACATTAGATTACACTACAGTCGCGGACAAACAAACACAACAACTTTAATATCTCAACAAATATTGAATTTTTTTTGATAATCTGACTTCAGATTTGAACTCAGACTGGCGAAAAACGTCAAAAAACGCATCTCCGAAGTTTTTCCCACGAGTATTTAAGATGGCCAATATTTTTGCCCAACAATCTCCAATATATGCCAGCCAAAAAAATAATTTTTAGGTGGTGAAAGGGTTCATGACAGCTTCAAGGTGCATCATGGCAGTTCGAGACACTGTTCTCTGACCTTTCTGCTTCTGAACCGCCCATGCTGACGTTTTTCCAGTTATCACACCTCCCAAAAGAAGTTCAATCCAGACTCACGTGATGCATGATGTCATAACGACCAAAATAGGATAACTAAGCGTCTTTAAGCGCCAACAGATCAGCGAATTTGATTATGTCATGATTATTTGCACAATTTATTTTGGGGCCATTTGTCGTGGAAATTTTTTCAAAGTTCACCATCAGATCTGTCTTTAGGAAAGGCATCGATTCCACAATTTTTCATATTTATAACTCTTTTTTAAGCGCTGGCCAATATTTTCGAGAAGCATTTTTCCACGCATCCACATATGATAAATCGGCTCGTGGAAATCAACTCATTTGGTCCCTAATCTACTGTTTTCATACTTAAATTCCCTTTCCCAGGTGTCATGCGTTGCCGGCATCTGGTTGATAAAAGTTGTCGTGTTTGTTTGTCCGCGACTGTACCAAATACTGAGAAGACGGAAAATCAGGACAATGGGCCCACACGGAGTGCATTATGCTGACTGTATTAACGTTATACGAAATACGTATCTAAATTAACTTCATTGTTTCCTATTCAGCACTGCTATGAGAGAATACCGCAAACGAGAGAAAGAAACTGTTAGATGTAGAGGGAATATCTTTGCGGTCGTCGAAATAGACTGGTATATAAGCGCTCAGTGATGCAATAATTCGTTGGATATTCTATGGCCTTCGCAGCAGTCAAGCTGTGCTTCATCTGTTGAACTTACCAATCGACATCAACAAAGGAAAGCCTAAAGGGAAGTAGCAGCACGGACAACGTCAGTAGCATTCACTTCGATAAAATTCTTACGTCTTATTATTAGAGGAATGATGGCTTTATTAAGCTGAGCAATAGAAGGGTTTATATATAAATCACGACCATAATCATGACTGAGCCTATCGATTCAAATAATTAATCAGGTAAGTCTCATGCAATAATCAGGATTTCCTTTAGGGTTCTGTAAGCAGAGCGATGAGTTCAAAGTTAAATCTACAAGGAAAATAAATACGCACCAAAGCCCAGTTGGGCATATCATAAACTTTTCCACTTCCGCCACCAACTGCGAAAGTGAATACAAATACCATGACTTGAGTTCCTCCATCAAGGGCAGCAGAGAGGAGGAAGTTATATTTTCTGAACCATCCCGGGCGGTAACGGCGGAGGTAGTACTGCGAGAAGACGGCGAGGCAGAAAGTAGTGAAGACTGAGCTGTTAATTCCTACTGAGAGATATCCAAGAGTCCCTGAAGAGCAGTGGATAAGTTATGAAGATCATAGAACTGAAATGAAATGCTTACAGCACAGAATTGGAGTAACAACTTTGTCAGCACCAAGCTTGGGGAACTTCTTATGAACAAGCCAGAAGGGCAAAGGTACTGCAAGACCGATGAGGATGGAGAACGGGACGATCTGGGAGTTAATATGTCAATAGGAGCTTTCCAAACTGCCAAAATCGACCTTACGGCATAACGGCCCCCAGGCGCATAGAGTATGTTTCCAAGAGCTCCCCACGAAATTGCGTTACTGTTGAATGACTAGAATAAACGGCATTAGGACGAGGTTTAAACGGATAGCACTAAGAGACTTACTTGAACTTGTTGACCAGACCACTGTTAACAAGTAACCTTATTATGAAGAGCAAACGTAGCACGTATGAGGAAAATGCAACTTACGACGTTGGTACCTTGAACTTGGAGAAGGATATCACGTCGACTACTGATGATGGTTTTCATAATGACGTAGTTGAGCAGTCCACCCTATTGCGAGGATAAGCAGTCGTTAAGCAGAAATTTCTTGTGGAAAGTTACAATGACTGCGCCCAGGGACTGAACAGTAAAGGTGACGCGAGGAGGGAGCTTCGTATATTGGCCCTACGTTCAAGAAATAAGTACAACTGAGATATTGAATAAGGAAGAGACAAACCATCTTAAGATCACGAATCAGACCACGGGCCTGATCGAGTGTGTTATAGCCGTAGAGCGTGAAGTACATATTGGCCTGAGGGCTTCCGGGGATCATGGCGGCACCGAGCATCTAAATGACGATGTTAGAAGACGCGAGAATGCCAAATCAAGAGATATCTACCTGAACCAAGTTCTGGATGTTGGGCGAGAAACCAGTGATAGCATACACCGTAATGACGAAGGGCAGAAAGATGGTCGAGATGAGGATACCTACAATAAGGCCCCACCTACGCAAATGGATTAGCATCACGCGAATGACAAAGAAGGTCAACAAACATACCATGGAAGACCGGAATGTCCGGTGTAGATGGTGGCCATGGCCATCGCGAAACTGCCAACGAACATGGCGATGTACCACCACATGGGAACTTCGTTATAGACCTTCATCTTAGCAAGATGGGGGTCGTAGCTTTCACCCGCCTGGACAAACGATAAGTAAGAACTGAACCTCTTGAATGAATGGTGAAGTAGATACAGACGCGGTACTTTCGGATAACCTCGACGATATCCTTGCCATACCAGACCAAGACATGCATAACGGTAGCACCAATGGCCATGTTTGCACCAATCTTGGTAAGGACCTGGGAGCTTGCGAACCAGGGAAGACCCTAATAATTGTGTTAGTAAAATAAAATGGAAAATAGAGTTGAATATAACATACCTGCACGGCTAGCTTAGCATGATCCAACATAAGATTGGAGTCGAGGATAAGCTTCTGGTCGTAACGAGTTCCATTCTCATAGAACAGAGTCTGCGACAAGAAAGGGAAGTTTTGGCCTTTCCAGACATTCATTGCGTAGCATGCGCAGAATGCGATCCTAAAAAGAATATTAATTTGATCGAGAGTAAATATAAGGGGGAAGAACGTACATGCAAATAGCCGTTCCGAAATAAAGGGAAAGCTGTGTCGAGAGAGGTGTGAACAGAGCACCCATGGATCCTCCTCCAGATCCGACGTAGTTCCAGTCAAGACAAAGTGCAAAAGCTCCAAGACCCTCGTTACCAGCTGCGCCTCCGAAGACGCGTGTGAACCAAGGGCTATCCTGGTTGGCGAGACAGAAGATGCTGATACCAGTAAGGGTACTAAGCACCACCATTAATGTGAGATTCGACGAGGAAGGGGAATAACGAACGGAGCAATATATTCGGGGAACCACTCCCATACGAAGATACCAATGAAGACCGACCAGAAGAATTTGACACGCTTCTTCTGCATGAAGATCTTCTTTCCACGATGGAGGGCATCGAAGAGCTGGACAGTGGGTAGTAGATTGGGGAACACGATATAGGTGGGGTAGACGAGGAATGATCTCATGATACCTATATGCGATGATGGTTAGAGAGAAGATGGTGTAATACAAGCTCGAGGTGCTCACCTCCAATACCATAGCCCATCAATTGGGAACCGATAAGCGTGAAAATACCGACACCGACGTTGGGCTGGATTCCGTAGTAGAGGTCATCAGCGGCGAAGATGCTGATCGCGAGTGCTGAATCGGCAGCAGTGGATGCGAAGATAGTAATGGCGACGTGTTCCTTGATATCTAAAGCGCAATAAGATACCATGGGTTTAGCGTCAAAAGGATATCACATACTGAAAGGACTGGGGTTCATAAACCTCCAGAACTTGCTGTCCGTCATCCTGAAGCGCTCATGAGGGTTTCCGGGACCAGGAACGATCTCCTCGAGAACACGACCGAGGATGTAAGCAATGATTTGAATGAACAGCTGACTAACGAAGACGGTTTGGGGGCGGAAGTACTGTGTGTAGAATGTGAGTAGGGGAAGTGTATGTATAGAGGAGTGGTACGAACAAAGATTTGGCCGAGAACAGAGCCAAAGCATGAAAGTCCAATGCCGAGAAACCACATACGGAACGTGAAAGCGGGAAGAGTGGGGTCATCCTCGAGGGAGATAAGACGGGTCGCAACATCGATGTCGGTCACTGTTAAACGCATATTAATACGAGTAAATGTATGAAATGAATAAATAAAATTAACCGATTGGACGCTCCTTTCCATCCTCACCCATATCTATCTCGCGGAGGTCATCGTACACGCCTCCATTGATAGACTCCGCGACTTCAACAGACCTATCGCTATCGCTGGCCTTCTCGTCGAACTTCTCCGCGCTTAACGAGTCCTTGCGCTCCGTGGGGCGAGCAGGGAGGGTTTCGACGGCAGCCATGACGAGCCGGAAGAGTCAACTGGGAAAGGCTGACGAAGGAATACACCAGCGCGTTTGCATTCAATTCTTAAGGCTCTCGAGAAATTAATAGAGATAGGGATCCACATGCTACGGAAATGCTTGTAAAGGGACGTGCCATATGTTTACTCGCCTTTACTAGCTTGGCGGAATAGGTAGTATATTGCAGCTATGGTGTACTCAGAGATATCGGGGTTAGGAAAGGCTCGGGCTTGTCAACAATCCACTTTCAGTGGGTACATGTGATGCAGTCGTTGGAGCATGGTGAAAGGCTATCGAGCGCATTAAATTCGCTGCCAATGGTGGCAGCATCAATGGAACTATTGTGACATGGGTTTCAGTATAGGCTTGCACGCAAGAAGAGAAGACCCCAAGCCCGATTGTTGCCAGCTTGCCCATCCCAGTTAAGTGACGAAGAGATTCGAACAAGCATATAAGCGGCGAGATATTATCTACGGATCATTCAGACTCGTATGGTTCTGTCTTCTAATGTTCCGAAGGACCTGAAAGAAGCAGGATAACGTTTCGTCCGGGGTTGGTACTCCTTCGAATCCTAGTGTTTTTCGACGACCGAATCGAAATGCCTGAGCTTTGGATAATTGTATGTTGAATTATAATATATGGGCGGTTATATACATCTGTTGCTGAGCGTGGAGCTTGTATTCACCAATGTGTGCCGTACATTGGCGACTGTTGGTGGTTCACATCCAATATGCCAAGATCTCCCGCCACATGCACTGTATTTATAAACGCCACATATAAACAACACAACCAAATCCTGTTGGCCACAAAGAAAGAGCTTGGCAGCACGGAAGTAACGACTTACAAAACCTTTTGTCCTTCCATAGTCCTCGAAGATTATCAATCATGGCTTCTTTTGAAAATGAAGAATGGGGAAATTAAGTAAGGACTCGGTAGCTCAATTGCAAAGTCGTCGCCCCATTGATCCACACTTTGTCCACACTCTAAACCAGATCGTGGAAGCAGCTCGAGTGTGCCCTGATTGAAGCTTCTTGTGCCTGACCACGCTGCTCTCAATACTTTACCAGCGATACCTTTCCAAGACTGTGATAACGATCCTTGCGATGTCGAAAGGATATTTCTACTTATACACCTTGAATCCGATCCGCACGAAATGAACGTAACCGTTGTTCATAGAGCTTCAGCTATTAGTCTCTCGTTAAGCTATATTTGCTGACAGTATAACTAGTCTCTGGAAATATTGTCTCTGGCTCCCAACACGAAGAAAGTCTGGATTGCTAAGGTTATTTCTAATATTTATGTTAATTGATGGAAAGCACTCCAGTAACGAGAATAGCACCTTCGGCTGCTCGAGATTTTTGAAACACAATGGTTCTTAGCAATAAGACCAGCTTGGTCCAATATGTAAACATAGGTACCTTATAAGTATATGAATTTTGAGAACAGAGATCTGACATCGCGTATCAGCAGGCCCCCAACCACAGTGAAGCATTTTTCGGATGACCACCAAAATGCATCCAAAGTATTCATACCGGCTTAGGACACATAATTCACTCAGTACGACTTCCTATCTAACTACGGCTGCTTTACTTAATCGCACTGATAGAGTTCAAGTCCTCCAGTCCTTTGACATTTGGCTCCGAAGCGATAGCAATGCGGGTGTATGGCTCGGTAACGGACTTGACATTGCTGGTACTGTGCTGATAAGTGGCGAAATGTATGTCGTGAGCCGCATAATGCTCAAATGACGAGAATTTACCCCCCACTTGTATCCGTCTGCTCCATACCCTTTGTAATTCATGGCTGGTGTACGATTCACGATAAGCTAGATTTCCCTGCTCTGCTTACCATTGCTTTCTGAGAGTTAATCCCCAAGATCCTATATGCCTTCGCCAGCTCTGTGACACAATTACCAAGATAAAATCTCTCCTAATTATCAAGAACAGAATATCTTCATCGGCCCAGGATCTCAGTTCTTACTTCGTGAATCTAACATGATGTGTTCAATGATCAATCACGTTACTCACCTGCGGTCCTAGGCCACCCTGTTGTTCTAGAATAAGTGACTACACACTCAATGGTGTATTGGGAGACTCAACATCCAGTATAGCAGTTTACTCACACGGATGAAGACCACTTCCCAGTAGTACGGACAACTCTACTGCGCGTTTACCCCGAATATCGGCGTGTTAACTCTCCCATGTAACTGTCCGAAGCTTCAATCGCTCTCTGCACATTCCGTTATATGATATCATGCGCTCTGTCCAGCACCTGTATCTTTGGTGGACCTTTCGACCTGATAGAATGGTGCGGTCGCTGCGTAAGTGTTCGAATAGTGAATGAATGGACTATGTTTCTCGCTATATAGTATGTGTACTGACTTTCTTTTTGTTTTTTATTGATAGATTTTTAACGCCGACTGCTTCTACATCCCTCGCTAAATCTCTGAATAGAGTGAAAGCACCTTTCGTCCTCATCCCACCTTTTCGAAATTGAAACATTTCCTGATGGAACCTGTGTCAAGGCTTTTAGCGCGTAGTACATCTATTGGCTCGTGAGTGATGTATAACCATGACTGTTAGTGTTCTCATGCCAATGTTGCCCTCCACTGATGCAGAACGCTTGTTTTCACACCTATAAAATATGTGATATTTCACATTCAGCCGCAGGTGTACTGGGACTTGATAAAATCCATCATGACAGGAATAGCTTTACGACAGCTAGATCATGCTATTTCTCAAAGATTCTACGTCGATCAGAAGATTTTCCTAGAGCTTAATTTGTATAATATAAACCCTATCCAGTTTTTTGTTAACCTTGATTAACCTCCCAAATTCTAGAGTTCAAGCATGGTAATGCTTTTAAATATCCTTCTGGCGCAAACAAGCAGACTAAGCTATCTACCATTTGGTATGCTTTTTGCAGGCTTCATTTACACTTGATGCGCGTGTTAGAATGCCTACTGCTGCGTAGGATGTTCTTTCATCATCCAATTTACAGAGTCTGGATGAATTTGTCCCTAAATCCTGGGCTTTTATTTTATGCAATGGTCATTTATCTGCTCATCACCCCTACCTTTTCTGCAATGAAAAAAAGGAGCTCGTAGAGTTTTGGAGCTGTACTTTCACTTGAAGAGCAGAGAAAATCCTATGCTTCTGTACGAGATATGCTTGTACGAGATATGCTTCTCTGAAGATGCATTAAGGTTCAAAATATCTACGGAGCGAATGTCTTCCTCTAGGGCCAGGTCTTTCGTACTAATTTATTTAAGCATGTACAAATTGAACTCTTCCGTCTGAAGAAGGCTAGTATTCTCCGATATCGCCATATGTAAAATACTGAATCCGTCTTGAACTGTCTGGATGTAACTGGACATGCGGTAGGCGTCACAATGTGAGGATGCGATCATGTACGTTGTCGTGTTTTATTTGTGATTATATGCGCCGTGAGTTCCTCCAGAGAATTCAATAGAAAGGGAACGGTTAGGATTCCATAGTTCCGTTTGAATCTCGTTGCTAATAGAATTAACCTGTTAGGGGCATTTAAACCTGTGGGCCAGCAAATGTGAACAAGAAGGTACTCCGCGGATTATCTAGATTTACACATGCCAGCGCCACTTTGATTAAGCTTGGCAAAGATTTCAGTCTCACGTGGCATAATTATAGGCAAATACTACCAAATGTATGTTTCTAGCTTGGCAAATGGCAATCCGGATTTGCTATCTCTTCTACTCCAATTCTGTACACATGTAGTGTCTTCGCCATTAACAATATGCTTCTTTCAGTTTTCAACTAATACAATCATGAAACTCCTATGACCTCTGACAATCCAATTTTTCTTCTGCCAGTGTTTCCAGTCGGTCTAGGCTCGGAAACAAGACGTTGTGAGTTGTAACCAATTCATTCAAGACAACCGATTTTACTAGGCTGCCTCGGAAGCATCCGTAAAGTAAGTACCTTTATCTATCTTAATTTGTTTTGCCCCCACCAGTGCTATCCGCGAAAACATGCCGTAAGTTTTTTTGACCTTCAGCAACTTGTGCAATCAAGACGACAAAAACCATGGTCAAGTGATAGTTATCTGTGCCTAACTGCGGAATCGAGATGATAAAGCTCAACTCATTCTCCTACTTTGACGTCGGTCTTCAGATTGACAACTGCACATTTCTGGTTCGATAACGACCATGAGCCTGGGAGTGCTGATAAGTGGCGAAATGTCGTATTCAGCCGCATAATTCACGAGGAGCGATGAGAAGGTTCTTCCCTTTTATATCTGTATGCTCTCTATCCTTCGATAAGAGACTACCGTGTTACTGGAAATATATACATGTCAGTACTTTTATGGCACGGTATTTCTTGGTCGAAGTCCGCTGAATATTTAAGAAAGGTGACCACTTGCCATGTAAATACCGAACGAGGGGTTTTTACCCCGGACTTTAAGGCAACTCAAATTCACCTTGACTTAGTCTGTCTATTCTGTCCGGGTAATCATCGGTGCGCGTTCATTATCCCACTACGAAGAGTATTTTAATCTCATCAGGTGTTTCTCGTTTCTCAACAGGTAGACGTCCGAGGATCCAAGAATACGCTAACCGTCATTGGTTCTCACCCCACCATCCATGTGTAGATAGGTCAACTGGAGTACACTCTATGTTATCGTGGCGCAGAAGGAATGCAGATAAGAATGCAAGAATCGTCTCTTCTATCCCCTGAGTGCTTTCAGTCTCTGACTGAATTTCTTCCTCAGACTTCAAAAAATACTCCAGCCTCTGATATATGGAGCAAGTCGACTACCTACCCCCCAATCGTGCTCGAGAGAGAGGAGGATCCTTCGGCGACGAGAAGTCTCTCGAGAAGGATTCATCTGGCTCTGTCGAGGTCATAACTTCTGTCCATGACGGTGGCGTATATGATGACTTGAGAGAGATAGACATGGGAGTGGATGGAAAGGAAAGGCCAATCGGTTCTCTACATCTATTATTTTAATCTATAACTGCTTATCGAAATATTGTACATGCCTCAGAAACCGATATCGACGTTGCCACGAGGCTTATCTCACTGGATGACGACCCCACTCTTCCCGCGTTTACTTTTCGCATGTGGTTTCTTGGTCTTGGGCTCTCCTGCTTCGGCGCTGTTCTTGGTCAAATCTTCGTATGCTTCTCCCATTTCATTAATATAAACTAATTGACCAATACGACATTATAGTATTTCCGACCTCAAACCGTCTTTGTCAGCCAACTTTTCCTCCAGATTATCGCGTATATTCTCGGGCTCTTTCTCGAGGAGGTACTCCCCGGGCCATCTAATGTCCACAGCAAGTTAAAAACGCAGAACACTGCCTTTTGGAGGTTTATTAACCCAGGACCATTCAGTACGCTCCCCTAACTAACTTAACATTTGCATGATTAACCCATGTATCGTTACGTAGACATTAAAGAACATGTAGCCATCACCATCTTTGCCTCCACCGCCGCGGAATCAGCACTGGCCATTAGCATCTTCGCCGCTGATGATTTATACTATAAGGTCCAGGTATGTATTTATTAATAGCTAGTTACTTCTATAGCTTCATCTCTATGTTAGCCTAACGTTGGAATTGGTATATTCACGCTGATCGGTATCAAACCCTCTTTATTCTGGCTTTCAACGGCGTTCTAACAATTGACTTCAGGTTCCCAGCTTTTGGGATATGGCTTAGGAGGCGACTATTATCCCCTCTTACATATCATCTACTTGCTTATCACCGGTTTGTTTTAGGTGTGATGCGATCCTTCCTTGTATATCCTACCTACATTGTCTTCCCGAATCTGCTCCCCACCGTCCAACTCTTTGACGCGCTCCACAGAGGCAAGAAGATATTTATGCAAAAAAAGCGGGTCAAATTTTTCTGGTCTATTTTTATCGCTATTTTTATTTGGGAATGGTTCCCTGAATATATTGCCCCGTACGTCTGTGCGGTTCCATTTTCACTTGACTAACTAACGCTATTTTTAGAACACTCACTGGCATAAGCATATTCTGTTTGGCGAGGAGAGATAGTCCCTGGTTTACCAGGATTTTTGGTATGGCTATCGGATATTAAATGTATGAAGTATCTTGTGCTTATTTATATATAGGTGGAGCTGCTGGAAATGAGGGACTTGGCGTATTTGCACTTTGCTTTGATTGGAATTATGTTGGCTCTGGTGGAGGCTCTATGGGCGCACTTTTCACCCCCATATCCACGCAATTGTCTCTATACTTCGGGACGGCGATCTGCATGTGAGTTATGGTGCAGTGACCGTTATGCTTTCATTGATATATGGCAGTGTCGCTTTTTGTGTCTGCTTTGCTAATAATGTCTGGAATGGCCAGAATTTCCCGTTCCTCTCACAATCGCTATTTTATGAGAACGGAACACTTTATGATCAGTTAAGCATTCTCGATGACAACTTCAGATTTGATCCTAGCAAACTTGCAGAACAAGTACGTCAATCGCACTTAAGTGTATTCACATTCTTGGACTTACACATTATGCAGGGTCTTCCGTGGTTTGCAAGTTCTCAGGTGCTTACCAAGATCGGGGCGAATCTTGCAATTGGTGCGACGATTATGCACGTGCTATTATGGTACGGCAAGGACATTATCGAAGTCATTCGCAAGTACCGGGCTGGGGAGAACTACGATCCTCATCTAGCTAAGATGAAGGTCAGTAGCAATAGTTGGGCTTGTAACTGTCCGTCTCCTTTAATAAATTTCCATAGGTGTATCCTGAGGTTCCCATGTGGTGGTACATTTCTGTTTTCTTTGCCAGCTTTGCCATGGCAATGGCGACTATCTATACGGGCGGATCAGGTTTACCTTGGTAAGCGATCGAGAACATGATATGAGAACTTCACTTACGTTTCTTAGGTGGGGTTTGATCGTTGCTTTGATAATATCTGCGGTGTTTCTTCCGTTCGTATTGACTGTTTATGCAATTACTGGTGAGTGAACTCACGTCGATCGTGTAATCGAATTTTACAAGTTTAAATAATAACCTAGGTTTCGTGCCTGATATACAGAGTTTAGTACAGGAACGTCCTATCTCTACGTTTTGAGCTACTGCCACTCATACGCTATGCGCATTAGATGTTAGGAGCTGTAATGTTACCAGGAAGTCCTCAGACAAATATGTACTTCACACTTTATGGTTACAACACGCTGAACCAAGCCCGTGGTCTGATTCGGGACTTAAAGATGGTGCGTCGAATTATTGAATATTTCGATCACGTGAAATGCTAATGCTATATTACTAGGGTCAATATACAAAGCTTCCTCCTCGTGTCACTTTCACCGTGCAATGTGTAGGCGCTGTAGTGGTAAGCTCTATCGGCCATTATAAATCGGATACAGTTATTTAAATACTCCTACTGTAGGGAGGCTTGTTAAACTACATCATCATGAAAGTGATCATCAGCAGTCATCGCGCAATTTTACTGGATGTACAAGGCTCAAACATAGTGTGTTCTTCCTTCTGTCTGCTTTTTATAAGTCCTATAATTTTGGTATAGTGGTCCGGGCAGCAAGTTCAGGTGTGTCATTTAAATGTTTTTTCTGCGATTCCGAATCTCATTTGCTGTCAGTCTTTCAACAGCGATGCTGTTTCTTGGGGAGCGCTTGGAAATATTCTATACGCCCCAGATGGTCGATATGCTGTTTGTTTTTCATTCTCTGCGACATTGTAAAATCATTGAATATTTCTTATCTAGATCGTTCCTTTCTCAATCTTGATTGGTCTAGCGGTCCCAGTTCCATTCTGGATTATTCACCAGTACTTCCCTAAATTGGGTGCGAAGAATGTGATCACACCCATCCTTTGCTGTAAGTTTTATCAGCACACAAACTCATTGAGAATTCTCATCGATGTAAATATACGATGCAGGGACTCTTGGGTATCTGAGCGTTGGCATCAATAGCTCTGTGTTCACAACTTTCGTTCTTGCCGTCTTTTCTCAATATTATCTGCGCAAGTACCGCCCAGGATGGTTCAGGAAATATAACTTCCTTCTCTCAGCAGCTCTTGATGGTGGAACTCAGGTCCATATTCTTTTCCATTTAGAGATTTTGCGGCTCATTTAGACTAACACAGGTCATGGTGTTCGTTTTTACATTCGCTGTTGGTGGTGGAAGCGGTCGTGTAGTCGATATGCCCAACTGGGCATTGGTTCGTTGATTTTTTTCTTTACGCTTGAACGTAGCTGATTTGATATGCATAGAATCCCAGTGGAAACCCAGATTACTGTCAGAGACTTACTTGATTTTGCATTGGATAACGACAACCATGACCTTGAAATATGTTGCCAGTGAAATGAAACGATTGTGATGTCGAGATTTGAAAAGCAATGTAGATAGTGCTTTTCCGGCAGGTAAACATCATTTACGAATATATTGCTCAGAATCACAGATGGATAGCAAAGTCTGTGCGCTGCATATAAGGGAAGCCTCTAATCAAGAGTGCCTCATATGACAAAAATAGACTTCAGGCTGTGATTCTGATGCCACCTAAGGTAGAGAACTTCAGAAAAGAAGAAATCTCCCGCATCGACGGTCGATGCACTGGATCAATAGACCAGCATCTAAGTAGTAGTTGCCAAAGCGCGTCACTCAACTGTTCGGCGCCCGAACCTTCAGGTCGAGATGGATGCCCTTTACGAACCATGAGCTCTAGGATCACTCCTCCTTCCGTTTGAATTTGATCAAACGGTCGTTTGCCACTGAAAACCTAGTTTTACGCCGCCAATCTCAATCAGGGAATGCTAGTAGAGAAAATAAATGCGAACAAACCTCTACTGCTGTTGAAGCGAAGGAGAATGAATCCGCGAAGAGCGTAATAGGATACGTGTTGGGATTTACTATCTCGTATGCCATCCATCTGTAAGTTCCTCGAGGAACAACTTTGGTGGTACCTCCAATCATATGGACGGAAGATCCAAAATCCATGATCATAGGAATACCATCAACACTAACGACGATGTTCACCTGCGCGGGTATAGATATTAGCCGAGCACAAGTCCAAAGTCAAATAATATTTACCCCTTTTATGTCTCCGTGTAATATAGGTATCGGAAGGCTATGCAAGTAAAGTAAACCATCGGCTATACCTGCAAGCTGAATATTAATGTTAGCGCAAGTGGGAGAAATACTGCGAATCTTATTCTCACCAACGATATCTTATCAGCGCCTGGAAATTGTTGGAGATAGTCGACTAGTGTTCCACGGTGCTGAAACGGAGACACCGCTGCTATTCGGAAGGGTGATGGTGCTGTACTCGCGAGGCCTAAACATTGAAGGATGTTAGGGTGATCAAGTAACGTCCACGTAATTACCTCCTCCCAGAATTGTCGCCGAGAGGAGGATTCTGAGTTTCTTTTCGAGAGATAATATCTTGGGGACTTCAGAGCAACATGCACTACAGGTAGATGATCGCGCTCGCAGCCTTCCAAATATGCGACGTGAACATCAGAAGTTGGAGTTGTAGCAAAAGGATACTCCGATATTTTTTCGACTAGAGGATGGGCCCATTGAGATGGTCTTATTCCACTCAAACATATCAGGTTTACAAGCAGACCCCGAAGATCACGGCTCTGGTGTCGACCAGCTTTTAAATCCTAGGATGAACTCAGTTATAGAAATAACATCAGAAAACAGAGAAATGCGTACTGCAAATAATGAGTCCGCTACAGATTGCAAGTCGCCGAAGTCTGTGGAACCTTCGCTCGATGGAGAGCCTGATGCAGAGATAGAAGCACTAGCTTCTGATGCCGTCTCTAGTAAATGTGTCCGTATTCTCGTTGAATTATCGCATTCTAGACGAGCATTCATCCTTCTAGCGTGGTATCTGGCACTTTCACTGGACCACTCCTGTCGATACATTAAGATTGAAGTTTCGTAGATTAAGGTAATCATGCTGCTAGAATGCTCACCGACCGGTTGGTGGAATTAGATTCGTGCTGGGAGTCCATGCGTTGATAGGTAAAAAAAAAATTAGAGAGAGGGAGTTTGGCGAATCCGTCTTTGACTAGTAGACCTAGACATGATTCAGAAGAGCAGCACAGACCTTTACACCACTATTTCGAGAGGCGGTGTCCACATCGCCTTCGGGAAGAAAGTAACGTCCCTAAGACACATCTGCTGTGTTCGAAGCGCTAAACCTAATAAATGATGCGACACATTCTCAGGGATTACAATACGTTTAGCGAAGAAAGTAGGACCAAGCGCCAATTATGCGAAGCTCTGCAGCCCATTTGGCTGATAACTTGCTATTGAATAGCAATAAGCGCTGGACGTTGCTGTGTAAAATGTGACAACACGTCACCGTTTCTCACAGCTTTTCTTCACAGCCTCATTTTCTTTAGGCGCACCGCTTCAAACGCGCAAGTGATACACTCTTCAAGCATGTTCTGCATTCTTATTCCTCCCCCTACTTTTTCACCTCCAGCTTGTCATTACCTTACAATTCTTTCCTCCAGACAGTGATCATGGCGTTCGTCAGCTCCTCTCTTGTTACTGGTAGCCCCTTCAGCGACGTGTACCGTGGAGATTTCGATGGAAAAGAAGTCGCAATAAAGAGAGTACGGTTTTCTGGATCTCGAGAGGAAATATCTCGCTCAAAGAAGGTAAGTCCAAACAGAACTTTGATATTGCTAATTGATGTTCAACTTGTGATACAGGCTCTTCTTATCGGAATTCAATATGGCACTTCCATCCAGCATCCCAATATTTTACGTCTGGTTCCAATGCCAACTTATCCCACAATCTCTATCCCAAATATTCTGTGGGATGATATGAGCCCTTCCAGTGTCTCTCTTATTTCTCCTTGGATGATCAATGGAAATATATCCGATTATCTTCGAAATCACCAAGGTCTTAACAAAATGACGCTAGTAAGTCAACTTCCCACTTAAAAGGCTGAACTGATGTCCCCGTTAACAGATAAATGATATTGCTGAGGGTCTCGCCTATTTACATAACAAAGGAGTGGTTCATGGGAATCTGCATCCGGTAAGATTAGCATTTATCGGGCTTGAAACTTTCCTATATTCTTTTTTTGCATCGCAGCATAATGTCCTTATCCAAGAGAACGGGGTACCTGTTCTCTCTGATTTCGGACTTTCTAATATTTTATCCAATATCGAACGGTCTTCAATGAGCCACTATCAGTCACCTGAACTTGTTTTAGGGATATCTGGGAATGTGCCTACGCCAATGAGCGATGTATGGTCGTTTGGGTGCGTTACATTAGAGGTCAGTGCTCATTTTTATTCACATGACGTTGGCTTATACGTTTTAAGCTTCTCATCAACAACCCGCCTTTTGATGACTGTCATGGCGATCTGGCCCTCGTGATGGCACTCTACCAAGAACAACATCCGTTCAAAGCCGACGATTTGTCGACTGCTGAAAAACCGTTTAACGAAGCCGCTTGGCCCTTGGTCGTGACTTGTTTCGACTACAATCCTGGTGGGCGTGCCGGAATAGATGAAATTCATTCTTCCATCCGACAACGAGGTCAGGAGTATCCCAGTCCACGGCGGGTTGGAGAAGGGGTGAATAAGGCCCGGCTCTAGAGATCAGAAGTGATCTCTTTTGTGGCTCTTAGTTCACGTTGGCCTGTGGCCGGCTTTTATGTTTCTTGGTTGTTTCAAAATTTTCACCAGTCGAATCGACAATCCTAGTAATGTAGAGCTGTTTTTGAAATTTCTCAATATGTACGCTGAATATGGGATGAAAAGAAAGTCAAATTTTGACATTTTTTTTATAACTTCGCTTACTCCGGTATGGCAAGCCTGCAAGTCTATGTTGCAACGCCTTCATCGCGCAAACAGGCCTGACAGTGTCGTTGTCGTAAAATTTGGATGTTGCTTGGCTCGTTCAATCAGTAGGTCCATCGGTACTAGCTGCCACTCCTTCAAAACATGTCGACCCCAAGGGATCTCTGGATACGAACAGTGACTTACGTCTCTGGAATAGAAACGTCTGCCTGCACATCAAATTCACTCATTATGGTAAATCTAAATCGACACCCAGCTTTCTTAGCACCTTAGTAACTTCCAGATCGCAAAGATTGAATACATGTTAGAGGACATGTTCACACTTGTGAGAATATATACCCTCTTTCGTACATCGTTCACAGACATATCAATAGTTTCTCCGTGATGTGGACTGATGCTCTCACCTATTCAATAAATCGACTGTCTCTCGATGACTTCATGACAGAGGATATGCGATGATATTTTTGTATCAGTTGAACTCATATATCTAAACGGCAATTATTTTACTTAAAAGGGTCTTTATCAGCTTAAAGTTAAAATAACATGCCACGGTGAATCGTATTTCCAAGCAAAAGCGTAGATCGGCTTGTTGCTGGAACCCTAACAGCATATTCACCCGAATTTTACCCCAGTCATGTGCTCGCCGACGTCCAAAAATATCATAGAACCCGAAACAAACGATCAGTCAAGTCTATTCTTAACCCCGCGCTTTGACGACGTGTCCGAAGACTTTGGCCCTGGCGGGTGACGCAGCAGAACGATTAATGCTGCTTCTTTCGCGTCTAAATCTGTCTGCGTGGATCCGGCGAGGTTTAAAGAAGCATCCAGTAGCATCGTGTTCTCGAAATCATCGGATATATTCCGGATATGGCTAGCGAGAAGTCAATGACGTTCTGTCAGTTCCTCTTCTCCGAAGCAACTTCGTCAGACTTATCTGAGGACAACACCCTCGGCAACCACCCACCTCAGGTACCGTACTTCGCATGCCGCTCTTGTGCATGACGAGCGGCCGTCGGCTCCCCAGAAACTGACATCACGAGCCTCCAAAAAATTTGCGATATTTATGCGGTAAGTGCCTCCGTCTTGACGGAAAACCTTTTTTAGATCTTCCGACAAGGCATATAAGAGCCATACCGACGTTCTTGGTCTGCAATCCTCATCGTCGGAGTTCTTCTCTCTGGCTTCAAAGATGCTCCAACTCATTCCTTTCGCACTAGCCCTTGCTGCGCAGCAGGTTAACGCCCACGGAGGTGTCCTCTCTTATTCCAACGCCGGAACTTGGTACGACGGATGGAAGGCCTACAACACTCCTACCGGTCAGGTCACCATTCAAAGGCCATGGGCAACCTAGTTCGTACCATCAACTTCCAGCTTTCTTCAGTTTCGACATAAACTCATCATTCATCCAGTGATCCTATCCTCGACGCAACCGCATCTACTGTGTCTTGCAACGACGACGGAACTTCTGGAGCAGATCAACTCACCGCAACCGTTGCTGCTGGCTCCGCTATCACAGCGTACTGGAATACTTGGCCCCATCCGTACGGCCCCCAGGTTTGTGCACTTTTATTTCCATGATTTTTCGAATCTACGCGCTCAACAAAATCTATGTCTAGCTTACCTACCTTGCTCAATGTCCTGGAAGTACCTGCACGGGTGTTGACTCCAAAACGCTTAAATGGGTATGTAACCCCTTCGTTTCATTGTGATGCCATCTTTAACATTCGGACCAAATTTCAGTTTAAGATCGACCAAGCAGGCCTCCTTTCTGGTACTGTTGCCTCAGGAACGTGGGGTGCCGGCAAGATGGTCGCCCAGAACAACAGCTGGACCACCACCATCCCAAGCACTGTTCCCAGTGGTCAATACCTCATCCGTTTCGAAACGATTGCTCTGCACTCGCTCCCAGCTGTAAGTCTCATCTTCAATCAAAATGTTTATTTTTTCTAAGCCAAACATTTTTGTTAGCAACTTTATCCTGAGTGCGCTCAAATTCAGATTACCGGTGGCGGATCAAGGGCTCCCACAGCTGCTGAGCTTGTCTCCTTTCCAGGAGGATACAGCAACAGCGACCCTGGATGTAAGATGTTATTTAAATTCGCTTCGATGATTGTAACTAATCCCCATACCTATAGTGACCGTCGACCTCTACGGAACTGCTGCCAAGACCCAGTATGTTATTGTGCTTGCTTATTTCATATATATTTCTGATCGAGTCTAACAGAACTACTTACATCATTCCTGGACCCCCTCTATACGGCAGCAGTGGCAGCGGATCCACTCCCTCTTCTACAGTTGGATCTGGACCATCTTCAACTGCCGGACCTACATCAACTGCTGCTCCCTCACCTACCGCGTCTGCTGGAACTGTCGCCAAGTACGGACAGTGTGGTGGAAGTGGATATACCGGTGCTACCGGCTGCGTGTCACCTTACACATGCACGAAGCAAAACGGTATGCTATAATATTTCTCCATATCAAGCATATGATATCTAATCCACTATCAACAGACTATTACTCCCAGTGCCTCTAATATTTTATTTTAATAATCTGCGCAGAGTAGTTAGTTGTATCAACCTTACTCAATTGTACCACCTATCATAACAATCAAACTGTTTTAAGCTTTCATGTTTAACATTCATTGTCAAGTTATTACACTATCTATAATTGTCTGGTATGTTTTTCTTTTTTGATGTCATTTTATTGTCCTCGGGGCGTTGCCCCATGTTAGACTTTACATGATATTGTATACTACTGGCGATCCGGTTTCGCCTCCTGACTCGCGAATCGCCCTCAGCGCTGTCTAATATGTTCTCATCGTAGTTTAAATATACATTGTCATCCTTGTGTAATCGAAGTAATAATTGTATTCATCAATTACTCAGTCAGAAATCTCCTCTGCCTTCATGTCCACCGTTCAGTATGCAATCGCTCTCCGAAGTCGAAATGACGGACAGCGAT
>JASFCW010000109.1:0-18961 GCA_036936985.1 Crucibulum cyathiforme
CAACTAAATAGAATCAGACAAGACCAAATTAATACAAATAAGAGCTACTTCTGTCTAATAAAATCATAAAAATTCTGCTCAGGAGGTTGCTGTTTGTCAGAGTCTTCCAGTTGACAACAGCATCCACTTTATGAGGGTCCATCAAAATACCACCATTGTCAATAATGTGACTGAGGATCTTTAGTTCTTTTGCAAAGAATTGCATCTTATCAATGCTGAGGTATAGATTTTCCTTCCTCAGTACATCAAAGATTATCCTAATGTGTTTGATGTGATCTGCAACAGAATCTGAGTATATGATGATGTCATCCAAATACACATCCATGAAGACACCTATGTAAGGTGCAAAGATGTGATTCATTAGACTTTGGTAAGTTGCTGTTGCATTGCAACAATATACCTTATGCTTGTCAATGAGTGGGATTGTGTGATTTACAGCTTGGAACAGAGGTACGTCTGTTTTTCCAGTGTCAGGACATAAGTCAGATGCTTCCAGTTTCAGCTGTTCATGTATGGCTTCTAGATCTTCTTCAAAAATGTCTGCAGCTGCAGAAGAAACTATTGCAACATCTTCACCTTTCAACTCAAGTGGTATTTTCAATCCTACAGCAATTCTAGTAGGATTCATGCCAATCACCAGCTTGTGCTGGAAGATGAATGGCGTACCAAGAATTAAGTCATAATTGTCAAGGTTAGCAATGTCAAATCTTCTATCACAATTGATATCCTGATATTTTATGTTCACAGTAGTAGAACAATTTATTTTAGACCATGATCTGTGTTCTGCCAATTGTAAAGTTAAAGGTTTTGCTAATATATCCTTCTTTAAGCTCAATTGATCAACCACTGTGGTAGATACAAAATCTGCCATTGAACCAGTGTCTAGTAAAGCTTTCACTTTATTTCCATTTAATAATACATCTAATACAATTGGTTTAGGCAGACAACAGCAAAAATCCTTTGGTTTCATGGCTGTGCATTCAACTGCATTGACCATATCTGCTAAGATCTTGGTTCCTTTCTGTCTTTGCCAACTTTTATTTTTAGAGATACTAGTGACTGCATAGAGTCCCATTATCTGGTTTTGTCTCTGCATAGATTGCTGAGATTGATTCTCTGATGTGGGTGACTCAGTTACTGGCTCAGGCTCAGGCTCTCTATTTAATTTTAGCCACTCCTCTTCAAGGGTACTGTTGATATCAAAGTTAGGCTTGTGAATTTGTGGGTGAATGAGTATTATTTCCACTGGTGTTCCTAGGAATCAAACCAGGTAGCCTGTTTCATGTGGTTCTACACTGACACGGTCATCCTCAGTTATATTACTCCATTTGTTATTATCCATTGTAACTGTGAAGCATACATACAACCAGTCTATCACAGGGTATTCTTTGTTGCCTTCCATCCCTGGGAACAAACTGTTCGGTTCAGGTATTTGTGATTGTTCATATCTATGTTTTTCAAGTATATAACCAACACTGAAGTCCTCATTCTCTAGGTCAGAAGGCCTTACCAGGAATGTCTCTCTGACATTTATCTCATCCCTTACTTCATAACTGTCACCATATGGTATCACTGTGAATCGTTCTGAAGGTAGGATTCCATGTTCAAAGGCTTCTTCCTTGGGATAATAACTCTCGAACATCGTTTTCAGATATTGACATACATCCTCTGGGTGTGCATTTGGCCATGTGCCCTGTGCTTGGAGTGTAGGGTCTTCTGTGATAGCCATTGAATTTACCTGTAAGTGGACTTCCTTAGCTTCCTTCACATGCTTCTCAGCAATATGAACTGAACTGGCATTTATTACAGGTGCCTTTGCTTGGTGATGAGAGCTGCAATTATGGCTCTCATGACCCACTTCTTTACAGGTGAAGCAGCGGCCCTCTGCTCATAGGCAATCATGCTCTTCTTTGGTGAGTTTGTTCATCTTCTCTTTCAATGGTTTATTTGCTTGAAAACAATTCTGATTTTTATTATTAGGAATCTTATTATTCTGTGGTTGCTTTGATGAGCCAGCCATCTGGTTTGACATTTATTGTCAGTCTTAGGCTTATATGGTTGTGGATCATCCATGCTTGTGAACCTGCCCCATGTTCGACCAGGTATTTTGCCAGCATAGGCTCTTTCTTCCATATGATGCACTTCCTGTGCATCCTCATGACAGCTAGCACATTTAACAAGCTTTTTCAGTTTATGTCACTCAGGATCCAATCCTTTGTCAATCAAATGGATGTGTAAATACTGATGCATTCCTTTCCAGAAGATTTGTATTAACTGTCTATCAGTTACATCAGGGAATCACATTGCAAGGGATTCAATATCATGCAAGAAATCTCACACATTGTTATGATGTTGTGTAGTGGACATTAATTTTTCACATAAGTCCTTTTTAAAGTTCTTTGGGAAACAGTAGATAAATATCTCTTCATACATGCTTTTAGACATCCATTGTTTCCAATTGATTGCGACATGCTTCATGAAGAATCGGCTCACCTTTCCACTCATGAAGTTTACCATTAGTTTAACCAGTAAGTCGTTGCTAATATCATGACATTCACCCCAAGTATCAACCTCATATGTCCAGTGATCAAAGACATCTAAGTCTACTCAACCATCATATATGAAGGGGGTTTTAATATGAACACCAGTGAGTAACTTCTTAACCTTCTTGCCTTCATTTCTACTTCTCTTATGTTTGCTCTGTGACTTTTCAGACTTCTTTCGATTATGATCAGAAGAGTTGCTCAATGAAGAGCTAGATGAAGATGAAGACAAAGTCATAGATTCAGAATCAGAGGAAAACTCATTGCTCAAAGACAAGTCAGATGATGATGGAGGCAATCCCTCATTTGGGGTGTCTGGTCCAACAGTAGTTTCCCAGAACCATCCTCTGCTTGAGTCTCATTTGAAATCCATAGGTGTGTTATCCAATTTATATTTCTTCGGTGTGGGCTGTTTATGTTTTCTCTTAGTTTCAAACAGATTCATAAACTTGTAATATGCTGGACCTCTTTCATTAGGGTCAACTGACTTTCCTTTATCTAATTTCAGTGAGGTTTTCTCTTTCAATTTCCATTCAGTTTCTGGATGTTTTGATGCATCCTCCATTTTAGGCTTTTTATTCTGTCCAGAGGTTGAGGCAATAGGGGGTGCTTCCTTGTCACTGACCACCTTGACTATCACAGCCATTGACGGAACCTTTACTGAAGAACTCACCCTCCTGTTGGAGTTAGCTTCTTTATGACTACTCAGTGAGTTTTCAATTGCTAACTGGAGGCATTCAGCCTTGTCATTGGAGTCAACAGCATAGTAATTGTCCATTTTGGATGCATTGGAATTGATGGGCAACAAGAAGCTGGTAAGTAGTTCAGAATATAAGTCCAGGTAGTGGGGGCATGGGCTCCTTGTCTTCAATGTTGCTCTCCGAGCTGTTTTCCAGCAAGCTAAGGTTACTCATCATTTTGGAGAGACCAGTGAGTTGGGTGCTCAAGCTGGCAGGGGCAAGAAGTGCTCCCTCACTGTCTGACCTGGAGCATGGCTCTGCATCTGTATGATGCCACAGGAAGTTGGTGCGTGCACTGCAGAGCATGCACCATCCATTCCTCACAAGGTTCTCAGCAAGACCCCACTTCAACACCAACTCAAAATCTGTCTTTGCATTGGACTGAGGGGAAGTGGGGTCAGTTGGCAGGGTAGAGACGTCCACAGGAGGGAGCTGGAATGGCTGTTCAAACTCACCTGTGGTCTCATACTTGTTCGACAAGGTGTCCTTGATAGTCACATCGAAGGCTGCACCTAAAACAGCCACCTCTTCCGCTAGTGTGCAAGCATTGCAGGGAGAGGTCTGCTTCTTCTTGTATGTACGTTTGGCCATATCTGTATACAGAGAAATTAATAACAACACTTCAAATATAACAACACACCCGGGTGATCAGTCCAAACTCATTTTGAGAATGAGAAAAAAAGATACACAAAAAATGTGAGGTTGCCAGGTTCAATAGTGTAGTCATATGTCGAACTAGCAAAACACAAGTGTTTACACAAGAGATTGAGTTCTTAGAGAGAATGCTGAATGCATATTCAAGGTACTCAATTCAAGGTAAACTTACTTTACTACCTACTAACTAAGATCTATTTATACTACTACTACTTGAGCCACTTGGAACTAATAAGTAACTACTGAAGTATCTGGGGATACTTCTCATTAATTGCTGTGAACATGTTTATTGTGAACAAAGCAAGGAATAAATGAACAATGAATAGTGAATGGCAAGGGTTTATAAACCTGCCTGGGTTGAGTATAAGGGTACAGCAGGGTACAGGTAAGGGTAGATATTTATACACCCTCTGAAAACCCGCACCCACAAGGCGGGTGGTGGGTGGAATTTCTGTTTTTGGATATATGGCATAGTCACCAATCAGCCATGGTTAAACATTAGCCAAATCCTAATCCAGTGACTGAGAACATCTCTGTCTTTGCAGATAGCTTTGAAACCATCAAAAAGCACCAATATCTTCGATGATATTGAAGCTCTATGTCCACCCAAGGTATCAGACCTTTGAGATGAGTTGGATCGCTACCTGAGCTCAGACCCAGAACACATTGTAGATGCTGTCCTTTGGTGGCATAACCATCATGCTGAATATCCTCATCTGTCAAGAATGGCATTGGATTATCTGACAATCCCATGTTAGTTGTTCTTCTTCATTCATTCATCATACTAATAACCACTTTAATTAGCTACATTGGTTGGTGTTGAATGAACATTCAGTAAAGGACATCTACTTCTCTCCCATGTATGTAACAGACTCACTGTTCAGTCAACCTGTGCTCTTATGTGTCTCGGAGTGTGGAGCTTGCTTGGTTTTGTGAAGGATAATGACATTAAGGAAGTAATGTCATTAGAAGAGGTAGTTGGCAAAGAAACTTATGAAGAATTGTTAATAGGTTGGGATGCCATTAACTAAGAATGTAGTATAATACATTTGTTATAAATATTATGATGCATGAGTTGTAGGAGCACCTTAAAGTACAGGTAGGTAGATGATGTGATGATGGCAATTTGAATGTTGAATGCACATGACACTGTTGAATGCAGCAGCCTGGAAGTGGGTGAGTGACATGGTGTAGCAACATTGAATGTGGGTGGGTGGATGATGTGACAATCATGATGATATTGAACTTGAAGGGAGTGAGTGATGTTGTGTGGGCACAGGAATGTTGAACACAGCCTGGAAGTGGGTGGGTGACATGGCATAGTGATGTTGAATGTGGGTGGGTGGATGGTGCAATGATGGTGACAATATTGAACTTGAAAGGAGTGAGTGAGGTCATGTAAGTGCAGGAAGGTTGAATGCAGCAGCCTGGAAGTGGGTGAGTGATGTAGTGTAGTGATGTTGAATTTGGATGGGTGGACAGTGCGATGATGGTGACAATATTGAACTTGAAAGGAGTGGATGATGTCATGTGGGTGCAGGAATGCTGAATGCAGCAGCCTTGAAGTGGGGGGGTGACATGGTGTGGTGACATTGAATGTGGGCGGGTGGATGATGCAATGATGGTGACAATATTGAACTTGAAGGGGGTGGGTGACATCGTGTGGGTGCAGGAATGTTGAATGCAGCACCTTGCTGCTGAACACTGGCCCACATCTCTGTTTGCCAGGAGGGGCACACAGTGTGAAGAGGCCTCTAAAAGATAAGTCAGTGATTTCTAAAATATTGTTACTCACCTAGTATTTTGATGGATTGAGAAGGACAGAGAGTAGTTGTAGGTACTTAGAAGTTGTTGAAAATAGTGAACAAGCAACATTCGACACCCATCATGTGCTGTCTGGCAAATCCCAGTAGATGTGCACTGTCCAGAAATAGATTTTTGTTACACAGGTTTCAGGGGTATAAAACCCTTGAAACCCCTCACTACCCATGTTTATTTGGACAGGTACCTGTACCCCCCTATGCAGGTGGGGGTTTTGACAGGTAGGGGTGAGGGTATGAAAAAAAACCTAGGGGTTACCTGGGCCATACACTAACAATGAAACACTTAGATGTGATATCAGAGAGAGTGTCAGCATGATTGTGATTGTGTGAAATAAGAGAGAGAGAGATCTAATCTAGGGAAGTATCTAGGGATGTGATTGGCCTGGCAGTAAGTAGATCCTGTACCTTACATAGACCCTGGCACTCAATATCAATGGATTTCAGAGAGAAACTCCCTGGCTCTAGTGGTTTTGACAGCATTTTAGTAATTGTTGATCGACTCACAAAACAATCCATCTTCATTTCCACTCATGACACCATCACCTCCACAGAACTCACATGGCTATTTGTCATTCATGTGTTCTCCAAGCACAGAGTTCCCTCATATGTCACCTCTGACCATGGTACCAAGTTTACCTCCCACTTCTTTCGCTCTTTAGGCAAGATTCTTAATATGGAACTCCACTGCCCATGACTATGTTGTGGGCACCAGTTTTTACATGTACAAATCTCAGAATCTCAGAAGTGGTACCAGATCTCCACAGACAAGTCCAGGATTTCTGCACCCAACTTCGAAATTGGTCAGAAAGTCTATGTCAAATCAAAGTTCTTCAACACTACTAGGCCTTGGAAAAAGCTTTCAGAGAAATTCTTAGGCCCCTACAAAATTATAGGTCATGCTGGCTCCCAAGCCTTCACCCTTCGGCTTCCTGAATCTATGCATGCTGTTCACCCTGTCTTCTATGTCTCCATGCTCGAACCCCATCACAAAAACATCATCCCTGGCCAGGTACCTAGTCCACCTCCACCTGTTGAGATCTAACATGATATTGAGTATGAGGTCAAAGAAATTCTCAAGTCCAAGATAGACACCATCATCCCTGGCCAGGTACCTAGTCCACCTCCACCTGTTGAGATTGAAGGTGATATTGAGTATGAGGTCAAAGAAATTATTGAGTCCAAGATAGACAGGCAATACAAAGATTGTAAACTCCATTACAAAGTCTGTTGGCTTGGATATGTGGACACTGATGAATCCGAATCTTGGCTTCCAGCCACCAAACTTGATCACACTCAAGAACTACTTGAGGAATTCCATCTCAAATATCCCCACATGCCTGGTCCTCTAGACAAATTATAGATTTCCTTCTCTCTTTTCCACCTTCAGTTTCACATCTCTGCACGTATTTCATACTTCTCCGCGTTTTTACTCTTACATTTCCTTATGCTTCCATTGCTTTCACTTTTGTATCAATCTTACTTAGTCTCTCTTTGAATCACAAGAAATTATAGAACAATCAAGAAAACAAAATCCATTATATACATTATTTCTAGTCTTGGAGAGTTTGACTCTCCTCAACCTCCCCATCCTCTTGCCCCTCCTTCTCCACATCCTTCTCTCCCAACTCCATGCTATGCCCCTCAATCTCCGCACTTTGGGCTTCTTTGGTGGCCATCTCAACAACTCCACCCTAACCTCCTCTCCTCTCTTCAATCTCACCTCAGTCTTCCTTTGATTCACCCTCATCTCTTTCAAGATGGCATTCATTGCCTTGGTGGTTGCCTCTTGTGCAACCACATGCCTCACCAAAGCATCAGCAAGGGCCTCTTGTGCCAGGGCACTGCAGAGTTGCACATCCACGTGGTCTTGAAGAACTTCGTGGAGTTTGGTCCCCAAACAGTTGACCACTGACCATACCTCATACACTTCACCCCTCATCTCCCTTGCTACATCTCTGAAGGTGGCTGACATTTCCTGCATGAACTCCATTGTTTCCCACATGTTCATCAATGTCTCCCACAAGGAGGCCATCACCAGCCTCACCATATCCCATGCTGACTTGGCCTCTGCACCAGAGCTATTCATCCATGCCCTTTTCAATGGGCCCACCTCCACCTCACTGTCTGATCTCACTTGCATGCACTGCCACTTGTTTGGGATGTTGGTGTGTTTCTTTGCCTCAAAGCAAGGCCACTTCTTGTCCACACACCACAGGCAGGAACCATTCTCCCATGTGGGGATAACCCATTGCCAACAGGGCACACCATTTCACACACACTTGGAACAGGGGCTGACTTCATTCAACTCCCACCTGGTGTTCTTCACATAATTGAGACCATCTGCAAAGCAGGAATACTACAATTCCATGTTAGCAATCAAGAACTCCGCACTATTGAATACTCACCCTTTGCAGATCATCTGCTGATCTCTCAGCAAACCACACTACATCCCTCTTAATATCCTTGCTCTTGCACCTCACACTCACAGTGCACCAACTCTTCCTGCCTCTGTCTCTCCTCCTCCAACCTTTTTGCCTCATCTGCCACCTTCTTCTTCTCCATGACCTCCATGAGTTTTTGTGCAGTGTCTTCCTGAATTTTCCACATTGCCTGGGCATACTTGTCCTCTTCAAGGACTTCAGTAGTGGGTTTTGGGACAAAGACATTGGGAATGAGTTTAGTGTGAGATGGGAAAGTTTTTTCTCAATGCACCCACCAACTACTCCCACTATATATTGACATCACACTCTTGTGCAAACAATGCCAATCACTGATCCTGATGGATCTCAGGGTTTGGTCCTAAGAGGGGGATACCGTTATATCCATGCCTTGTCACACAACTCTGCATGCTATTATGAACTCCACACCACTCACATACAACTCCACCCTTTTGACTCACTTCACCACTTGTCACTTGCAGATTTCCAGTCCCACCTCATTCTGGTTTTATCCTATTATCTCCTCAGTTTATCTATTTCTAGTTACCTAGTCCTCAGCCACCATTACTTAGTTCTCCACCTCTGTTACTTAGTTCTCCACCTCCATTACTTAGTTCTCTACCACCATTACCCAGTTCTCCACCTTTACTTAGTATATAAACTTGTCAGAAAAGAATCAGGGAGGGAGCTCTTGGAGACTTGACCTTGCCACCAAGAGTAGCTGAGAGTGTACTAGCACTAGCAGTGGTGATTGTGGGGCAACCAATGTATTTGAGTTGTTCCAAGTGAGGAACAACTCACTGGGAACATGTACTACTTATACAAATCAAACTATATCTAATAATATGTACATGTGAGAAAACACTAATAATAGAATATGAAGGTCTGGGTATCTTGGTGACAGTGTGAAGGGATGTCACCCGTGCAACCAGATCTGCCAGATTCCCTGATAGAGTCAGAGAATCTGACAAAACTTAGATACTTCACTATGTAACATCAGTTTCAATATCAACTTAGTTATCCTACTTTAACTCACCTTGAGTTCTAGTCAACTCTGCACTCCTCTGTAGAACTCCTGCAGGGAGAGCTGCTTGTTGTTCAGAACTCCACCTTGAGTCTGTCTTATCTCATCCCTCATCCTCTGAAATCCAGGGGCAGCTAGTGGAAAGGGGCACAGCACATAAGCTGAAGCTGAAGTCCCTATTATGCCCTCAAGGCAATCCCACTCCAAGCCTCGGTGTTCTACAACTCCGTGCTTAAGTCTTCCATTCTTCAACACTGGACTTAACAAGTTTCCACACTGACAGCCAGGAAATCTTAGTGTTGTTTGCCCATCTTGTCCAGAGCTGCATGTGAATATGGAGGATGGATGGCAGAGAACTCCTCTGCAACTTTGGTATGTTTAATTGAATGTGATTCTCTGGATATTTATCTGAGTCTTTATACTGTTTAGCCACCTCAATCAAAAACAGGAAACACTTGATGGAAATCATTGCAATGGAAAGTATGTGAAGAACTCAGACCCTGGAGATATTTCATTATTTGAAGGGAAGAGTTTGATGCCACTCAATTCTGCCTACAAGGAGTACTTAAAGAACATCCCCAAATTGCATTGGCAGGAGGTATGTTTAAATTACGACATATTCATGCATTCACTGATATTGATGCTTTAACAGAAATCCACTTGTTCACACCTGAATGCACTCAACAAGCAGGATCAAAAGGAATTTAAAAACATGGATATTACAGGTGTTGTGAATCATCAATGTAGCCATGTGTTTATCAAAGCCAATGTTGATCTTCAGTTTGGAGAGAGGTTTGTTATCCATCAACTGAAGTTTAGCCACCTAAAACATGCCCATTTCAGATTTGCCAGTGTTGATTACACTCTGGCACTTGCACTGCAGCAACACTGTCATCTTGACAGCCTTGACAATGAATTTATCACATCCTGTGATCACTTGGTCTCATATTATATTGCATGTGCTTATTGGGTACATGTTGTGGAGCATTTTGAGATCAAATTTCCTGAACTCATACCAGCTGTGAAGAAGATATGTTGGCTGATTCCAGCTGTTCATGTGCTCAACCACAAAGACAGCTGTATCTATGTTCATGCTGCTGCATACACTCCACTTGCTGGACATTTCCACAGTGAAACAGTGGAGCATTATTGGGCTGAGTGCAACCAGCTTGGACAACAAACACAACGAATGAATAACAGTCATAGACAAGACACACTAATTGACCACCACAATGACTGGAATTGGAAGAAGACAGCTATAATGTGTGAGTAATCCATTTCATGCTTCAATCTGCAATAATTCTGATGTCATTCAATATCAATTAATAGCATCTATGCTCTACAATGATATTTTGAATGCCAAGAAACTTTTTATTTAGAAACAAGCTATTGGAGTGGGCTCACATGTCTCAACATGTCTCAGGTAGTTTACTCAGGTGGCATGCTCAGGTGGTTTGCTCATAGTATTTTGCTAGCCTTTAGAGCTCCTGTTTATTTCCATAGTATAAAACCCTTCAGGCATGACAGAAATCCTCAGTCACTTCTACTTCTCGACTGAGGTATGTCTTGCTCACTTATATCCTATTATTCACATTATTAACACTACCATGTAGTGTTAAGTCCAGTATTGGAGAACAGAAGACTTAAGCACAGAGTTGTATAACACCAAGGCTTGGAGTTGGATTGCCTTGAGGGCATAATAGGGACTTCGGCTTCAGCTTATGTGCTGCGCCCCTTTCCACTAGCTGTCCCTGGATTTCAGAGGATGAGGGACAAGATAAGACAGAACTCAAAGTGGAGTTCTGAACAACAAGCTGATCTCCCTGCAGGAGTTCTACAGAGGAGTGTGGAGTTGACTAGAACTCAAGGTGAGTTAAAGTAGGATAACTAAGTTGATATTCAAATTGATGTTACATAGTGAAGTATCTAAGTTTATATACTAAGTAAAGGTGGAGAACTGGGTAATGGTGGTGGAGAACTAAGTAACAGAGGTGGAGAACTAAGTAACATAGGTGGAGAACTAAGTAACAGTGGCTGAGAACTAGGTAACTAGAAATAGATAAACCAAGGAGATAATAGGATATAACCAGAACGAGGTGGGACTGGAAGTCTGTGAGTGATGAGTGGTGAAGTGATTCAAAAGTGTGGAGTTGTATGTGAGTGGTGCGGAGTTTGTGATAGCGTGCGGAGTTGTATGACGAGGCATGGATATGTATGATGAGGCATGGATATAACATGTAGACACTTACACACCCTAATAGGTAGCTTACAATACAGTCACTTCTATTTCTTGACTGAGACACTTACACACTCTCATACAAGCATTCTTTAATGGGTTGTATGCCAATAAAGTATCAGTTTGGACCCTTGAAGATTGGTCATGCTGTGTAAGGAATGGAAAGGAAATTGAATGTGTTTATTTTCATAATCAGTGAAAAGGTATCTCAGCATCCGAAATAGAGCTTGAAATTACTGCCTAATTATTCCAATATCTCAGTTCCATCTCAAGAAGTGATTTATCAAATACTTCTGAATAACACAGATGATTCAAATACACTAAAAGCAGTTGATGCCACAGCAACCTGTCCTGCTGTACTCCTGAATGAAGAGATTTATATTCAAAGTTTACAGCACATCGTATTGCTTAGATTAACACTGATATGCTCTAATTGTTCATTAATAGGCGAAATATAAAATCCAGGATTGCATATGAGAAGCGTCATGGTGTGGAAGCAGTACACTCAGAAAGCAAAGATCGATGCAAGAAGCTCTGAGTACAAATTGACAAGTGGAGAAATATTTAAAAAGGCTTAATGAATACTGTTGCCAATCATGTATTTTCTCAAACTGTTAGTAAGAAAACTCTTGATAAACCAGAGCTTGAGATGCTATTACTGCCATTGGATTTCACCAAATCTCAGCACCTGGATCTCAATCCTGTTGCCTTGGGACAATCTGAACTAAAGTTGAGGGAAGGCTGCACTTTTGATGCTATTTGCTCAGTTTGCAACATTGTGAAGATGCTCAGTGCACTGCACTAAGACAAGAACAAGAATGCACATGGTCAGGACCAGAATACACAGGCCTGGACCAGAATTTCCAAAGTGGAGGCCAGAAGAGATGCTTTAATTGACAGCTATTGTTCTGCTTGCAATGCCATGATTTCACTTGGCATGGATGTTACTGACCCAAGCTTTCCACCTCTAATGCTAAATGATACTATATGCAAATCTACACATGCAAATCCAGTTGTTGGAGACTCTCAAGTTACTGATGGGCTGCTCTGGACACAAACTGGGGTTACTACTGGTGCTCACACACAAACTTCGACCATGAGTGGCTCATCCATTATGGGATCAACAGCAGGAACAATGGCATCTAAGCCAAACAGTGTATACAGATGCCAAACAAAAATAAAAAGGGAATAAAGTGACAGGTTACCATGCCCGCCATTACCTGTAATTACATCAACTCTAACTATGTTGTAGAGGATGGGTGGATATGGTGATTGGAAAAGATGGGATTGAAGAGTGGATTCAGGAAGGTAAGATTAGCCTCCTACACTATACTAATATTTAATCTGTTTTAAGGAGATCACATCCAATGGTTCCATGCAGAGGCAGAAATGCAGCAACAGCTTGAGGAGTGGGAAATCAAGCAAGCTGATTTTATGAGGTGTATTCAAAGCTTTGGTAAAATGCACAAAGTTTAGACAGAGCTAGCAGCAAGGAACTCAAATGATGGGCACATCACATATGCAAAGCAGAAGGCAGTGATGTATGCCACCATGGAGAGAGAGGCAAAACATCATTTCACACTAGCAGGGTATGGGGATTGGATATTAAAAGAGGGTGAAATATTGGCTGATTTAATCCAGAAGGACCGGATATCTCTCCAAATTTCACCCTATATTTAAACAGGTGTTTGAATCTCCATTTATTTATGATTTAATCCAATGTTTAATCATGCCAGCATATATTATCATTTAAACTGTTTCATTGACCAATATTTGCAATTATTACTACTGATTAATCACAAGAATGATAAATCTAAATAGTCTGCCATTGTTTAAACTGTTTAAATGACTGACATTTGCAATTATTAATATTGATTAATCACAAGAATGATAAATCTAAATAGTCTGTTATCATTTAAACTGTACATCCTACCAACTTCTGCACTTTGTAATCCGATTAATTACAACTATGATAAATCAAATTTTCCTTCGAGAAGGCCTGTTGATTAATCAGAAACCATGTTAATTGTTACAGTCTATGTTCCTCAACTTTACTTTGTTGTCTCTTTCATGCCATATTTACACACTAGCAGCTGCAAGTACTTCCAGAGGTGTTGCAGCAGCCAGTGTGTAATGAGAGAGCTATTTTTAAGTAGAAATTTTGAATTATATGTGAAAATTAGAGGCCTGAGGTCAGTGTCCAGATAAGAATTTGACCTTTCCTATGATTGAGGAGATGCCAGATAAATTTTGATCATTTTAGAAAGTTTTGTGTGGATAAAAATTCGAAAATTTTGGGCATTTTGACTCAGACATTTACCTGTACTATCAGGGGTCCTGATGGCCTTGCACCATCCCATTCCCACCCTTTTTGTCACAACTCCAAATGAGGACCACTATCTTTTAATAGGGCTGCATGCCATCACTGTAGCTATGGCTACCATATGGCCATAAACTGTACCATACCTGTATTATGAGGGGAGAGCAAGGTTGCTCTATGGTACAGCAACAGTACAGAAATTGCCATAAAAGCCATGTGATTATGGCTGTGATGGCCAAAGTATGGCAATATGGGTTTTGTGATGCATCTCTGATTCTACACATCTCTGATTCTACACATCACTGAATCTACACGTCAGTAGACTGAGGTTACATGTGCTTGGTAACATATCTCTGATTCTGCACATGAGTGAAACACAAATTTTGTGATGTGTCTCTGATTCTGTGCATGAGCAAACTAAAGCTACCATTATCCTCCCTGAATTATGGAGTTTATTGGCATGGTGAATAGTTTTCTCCTATGTTGCAGCTCCTCACTCACATGTCTCTTGCATTCTAGGTCAAACATTCCACAAAAAAAATCAAAACAGCCATGCTCTTGTGGATCCTAAGGCACAATTTGGAGCATTTCTGGGTTATATATTTCACACAATATGCTTTAAAAACAGGTACATCATATCTCAATCATCCAGAACACCACCATCTTATCATGTCTACTCAGTGCACTCTAGGACCTGATGGTCAGCTCAAAGATGTGAACAATATTGAATTCTTCCTATCTAAGAGTGATGAAAAACCCATTGAGAAGCCAGGTATGTGCTTAGCACTTTTGTCATACCTCGAGCTTTGTTGATTTGAGCTAAATGTTATTATAGACTTAAGGCATGGATCTTGAGTGAAAAAGACTCAGAAAATTACTGAGTCTCTTGCTGAAGAGCATCTCAATGAATTTGGTCAGCCTTTGAAAGCCAAGTCCTCAGTGTCTCATCACCAACAACACCCAAAGGCAGCAAAGAAACCAAAGCTTGCATTGACTTTGGAAGAGACACTTTCTGATCTAAACAACAGTGACTTTGAAATAATTTCATCTGATGGATTCTCTTCATCTGATTCCAAAGAAGATATCATGCTATCCAATACTGAGGTATGCTTTCTGTTTTATGTTTTCTGCATTTGTCCTAACTAAATAATGTAGATTGCTCAAAGTCTTTCATCAAAGACTGTTCCCACCACAGGACGTGTTTCTGGGAAGCATAAATGCAAGAAACCCAGGCCAGTTGTTGAAGAGATTGAGGATGAAGACAGTGCAAGGAAGATTTCTGAGTGCTCCTCATCCCCATCCAGCAGTTTTATCATTGAAGATACCCATCTAGTCAACAATTCATCCTCAGGAAAGACAGAAAAGGTAAGCAGTGAAGCTCATTCATATTTAATGACAGAGGGGTGGGAGGGAGGGCATGCCCATGTTGAAGGAGGCAGTTGCAACTGGACTCTGGCATGAGTCTGGTTGCACCATTGGTAGAGGAGAATGGAGGAAGGAGAGGGAGAAGGGGTCCTTGCCCTCTCCTCCTTGTCCTCTCCATTCTCTCCTCCTTCTCACCCTCTCCTCCTCCACTTCTCCTTGTCCTTGTCCCTGCCCTCTCCTTGTCCTTGTCCCTGCCCTCTCCTTGTCCTTGTCCCTGCCCTCTTCTTATCCTCATCCCCACCCTCTCCTTATCCTTATCCCCACCCTCTCCTTATCCTTGTCCCTGCCCTCTCCTTATCCTCATCCTCGCCCTTTCCTTCTCCTTGTTCCCACCCTTGCCCTTGCCCTCACCCGAAGGGACTAAGATAAACAATAGAATGTAGAGGCAGTGTCAGTAAGTGCACATTTGCTCAGAAGGGATTTTACTTATATTTTCCCATACATATATGCACCATTTTCACTTTTACAGGCATTGGAGGGCTTGGATAAATGAAAGAATGTAGAGGTGGTGTCAGTATAAGTGGACACAGCTCAGAGGGGCTGTTACTCGCATTTTCATGCATCATTGATGCTTAGAGAGATGTTTGGAGGCATGGATAGACAAACAAATGGCAGATATGGCATTAGCATGAGTGATACTGGCTCTAATTGGGCTTGACTCACATTTTCCTTGCTGTCAGGCTGTTGATCAACCTGATTGTTGCATCCTCATGCATGCTGTCATCCTTCATCATCCTCAGGATGGTTACTTGTCAGTGTTGAAGGACACGCCAGCCCACATCTCTGTTGGAGAGGAGGGGCATGTGCAATGGCAGTGGTGGTGGTGGAGGTGGGGTGTCAAGGCAGAGTTCAGGTGGGTACACGAAGCAAGGGGCAGGTGGGCAAAGCATGGCAATGGTAGCAATCAGAATTTGTTTTAAACTCTGCTTGTGGAGAGGGTATGGTTAAATAGGGAGTAAGATGCACAACCAAACAAAGTTGTGCCTAGCACTGCGAGATGCCATGCCACATGGATAGCTGTGGTAAATATCATCTCAACAATAATAAAACTAGACCACTCAGTTACTTGATTCGATGGACAGAGAGAAATGAAGTAGGCAGTGCAGGGTGGGATTGATGCAATTGACATGCAATAACCATCTAACTTCATTATAAATTTACAATCATTATACTTGGTATTATTTGGCTAATGGTATTATCTACATGAATGTCCAATATGTTATTGTAATTTCAATTCTGATGAGACATGTTTGAGCTAATCTCTTCCCTCCTTCTCAAGTGCTCACTGCCTAGTAGTTGACATGAATTAGAATGTATGTTTTAAGAGTTGTAAACACTTACTAATTGGGATGATTTCATCTTTTTCCTGGTTGACTGATGTGTATTACCCATGACCATTGCTGGCTTGTTGGATGGACCAGGTGTAGCATTTTGGATAGATGACTGTAATGGCAAAGATAATGAATAATCTTGTCTTGAGTGAAATAAAGTGAAATACCTTCTGCACATCTTCTTTTCTATGGACTTGGGGCAGTACTGCTACATCTTTATTATTGTCTTTGAGGTCATTCTCTTCATGATTATCCTATAAAGTTTATTTCAGAATAGGAAATAAAATTAGTAGATATCACAGATACCTGAATGGACTGCATCGTAGCTTCCTTTACTACAGCATCAACTACCAGGTCATCTGTATCTCCATTAATGGCTACACCATAGTTTTTGCTTGCAAAACACTTGTCTTGCACCTTACTTGGTGTGATATCCATGTCATCGGCAATAAGGAGTGTTGTGAAATGAGGAACTAAAATGAAATCTATAAGATCTGAAAATTTCATTGGTACATATTTGTCTGGCTTAAAATCAGTGGGAGACTCCATAAGCATGATGTTATAAATTTTTTTATGGACATCACATCTGAATTTTGCATTATCGAACCTCATAAGCACTGCACAGATAACTGATTGGCCACTAGGTCCATAACTGATAAAAATGTCAGTAAACATTGATTTGAAGTCTCTGGTACTCACTATCCACAATGCACATTATCAGTTTTGGCATTCATCCATTTTGTTGCCATTTTACCCTTTTTGAAATTCTCCAACATATTGTCAATATCAAATAGAAGCTTAGCCAAGTGATTGAATGCATCAAGGTAACCAGATCTCCCATCATTTCTTCAAATCACTAACCAAATCCATGAATATGGGAAGGAATTGTGGAAATTTTGACTGGATTTGGCCAACCTTGTTCAATTCCCATTTGCTGGAAAGAAGAGATCAAATTTTGGAGCTTGATGGCCTGAAATACATCGAGTTCAACTGGAAGAATGGTTCTTGTGACTGGCCCATCATGCTTGATGAGCTTCTCCCTTTTGCTGATGAGATCTTTGAGACTTGATGATGGTTCAATTGGGAGTGTGTCTTTGCACTGGTAGACTGGACATAAAGTCAAGTCCTTAGGCTCATTTCTGCATTTCTTCTTTGTAGTCTACATATTAATTTAATATCCAGGCCTTATGCATATATACACAGGTTCATACCTGTTCCAAACTCTCTTGGTAGTTGTGTATATCTTGATTCTGCTTCCGTTGCCCCTGTAAAATCAAGTAGATATAATATTTCTTGTATTGCATGATCATTTAATTACGAGAGCGCTTTTTTTGGCTTTGGCCCCATTATCATCTGTCACTGGTTTGGCTTTGGACTGGTAATATGTAATATGTAAGATTGTTCGATGTCAGAGACACAAGGCTTGCATCATTCTCTTTCATATACCTTCCCTTTTGCCATGGTTTGGGCATTGACAATATGGTAGGCTCAACAACTGTAAGCTGCAAATGTTTAACTATGTTCCAGAAGACACCTTTCAGCAAAATAAATGACAGCATACCTCACTATTCATGTTTTTGCTATTACTATGGGTGAGAGGACCAGTTCTGGTCTTTGGAGGCTCCACTATCTCCTGTGAATGACCTAAATACTTTGATAGTGAAAAGGGTATAATGAATTTACCTTGCATTTCTTCGAAATACTTTCTGACTTCACCCCCTGGATATACAGTTATAAGCATGAAAAAATGGAGGCATTCATCTTACTTACCATGTCCATGATATTATCTTCTTGCTCACTAACATTTCTTTCTTCCTCCTTGTCAGACTCACTATCTGAATCATCTGAGTCCTCTGTATCAGTTTCAGGCTGCCACCCCTTCCCTTTTGCTACAATGGGAATAAACTGGATCATCATACCATTAGGTTCTAAATCATTCTCAACATATTTGGATATAAAGGCCATATCCCTTTAGAATTTCATTTGATCATTTTGGAGGTAGCACTTGATAATATCTTTGATAGGCCAGCCATTTGTGAATTTTTGGAAGAAGGGTATATCTTTTTGAATCTGAGAATCAATTGGAGAGTTTGATTACAGATGCGAAAAAGTTGCATTGACATGTACCAGCTCAACAGCTTTCTCTACTAAGCCTGGTGATTGTTGTGAAATGGTCACTGAAATCCTAAGGTAATCAACTGTGTATTGTTTCATGATGTGCTGATTATAAGTTAATGATTAATTCATAATGAAAATATATGAATTTGTAATGCACATATATGCATATATGAGATGGATGGTCAGAACTTACACTAAGAATGTGATAGAATTGGTCATGTCCAACAAGACCCTGTTAGATTTGGTTGCACAGCCCCTGCACTGGTTTGATAGCTGTATAGTTTGAACTGGTTTGATGAACTGGTTTTG
>JASFCW010000110.1:0-18939 GCA_036936985.1 Crucibulum cyathiforme
GAGGAAAGGAGAAAGAGAAGAAGGATAAGTCAAAGAAGGGTCTTACCAGTAAGAGAAAGTGAAAATGTAGTTGAATACACTCATTAATATGTAGCAGATTCTATTTCATTTATCTTTTTTAGGTTTATTCTCCATTGCATTTTTGGACTTAGTAACATTAACTTGGCCTTCTGGTGGCTGATTGTCTTTGCAATGCTCCCTGCTGTTCATGCTGCTTCTACTATGGATGATTTTCCAGATATATCATTTAAAGTCTTCAGTGACTGTATCAAGTTAAATTTTAGCTCCAAGATCTCATTAGCCACTGTACTTCTCATTTTATTTACTATGACTGAAAATAATGAGCTTTTAAGCTTATATGCTTGGCAAGCAAATCCATTATATGATCGAGAGAATGATTCCTCATTATCTGGATGGATGAGATGTTTAAGTAGAGCTTTAATTGAGAAACTCAATAAACATAATTCCTCCATGAAATTATTTAATAAAAGAGAGATGGCACATACTTTTAAAGAAGAAAAGAAAATTGTGACTGTTGGAAATAAATTGGACTCATTGGCCAAGGTTTTAAAGCTATATCCATGTGATAAAAATGGATACTACAAAGGAAATTTACCTACAATTTCATATAAATCCATTCAAGCTATTATGATGATCTGTTCAAGCTCTGGTGTATGTGAAACTGCAACTTGCAAACCATGGTCCTTATATCAAATTACTCATCCAAAGGATATTCCTATGGTTACATTAATAAAAGGCAATACTATCTATGAAAATGCTTGGGTTTTAACAGGTCAATGTCCAGATTGCAAAGTTCTATATTCAGCAGATCATGAATGTATTCCTTCAGATGATCATGGTAAAAATAATAGGGTTTACTTGAATACAGCCAAGTATTTAAAAATTGGCCACAACCTATGGTGTGATCGATCCTTTTCCAATGGTGTTGTAACTGCTATGTATAGCTTTCATGCATCAGCTGCAGCATATACTGAGTATTGGAATAACACCTTTGGTATTATAAATGAAGAAAAGATAAAAATTATAACATGTCGGCAAATATGGCAGGCTTTTGTTCAAGAGTCTATTCAAACTGTATCAGAAGCTTCAAAGTCGCATCTTACATTAAATGATGGTCTTTCAATTGATGAGGTTACATCACAAGCAGTTTATAGCTTAGTCCAAAATGGAATAATTTCTTCAGCACATGGACATAGCTGTACAGAGTGTACTCAAAAATATAAAAGTACACCAGATATCATTACAACTAGTACTCCTGGTGCTGTTTTAGGAGATGGCAGTGAAATATCTTCTATAAGAAATATAATGCCACAAAATAACACATCTGATAGTGATACAGAAATGGATGATGATAATGCAACAGTTAGTATGGTAGTAGTAGATGGTATTGTAATGGCTCCAAAGGTAAGGTTATTTTTCATTATTAATGAAATTAACTAATGCATATTCTAATAGCATTGTGCATTTGAAAATTGTACAGATGATCTTGCAAATGCCCATGGAGGAGCATTTTGTGCCTTTCATGAGAATCAATATGGTTCTGAATGTTGTTGGCATACTTGTGAGAACCAAAAATTATCTGGGACACAATCATGTCTACAGCATCAACCACAATGGAAAAAATATGTTCAAAGCCATAGCTGTGCTAATTTATTAGGTGTTAAACGAATGTTACAATGAGTTGGTGAATGAATGCCTTGGCAAATATCTACTTCACAAAATGCTCAAGCACATGATGAAGAAACTCCTCCTGATAGGCCTAAGGACCATTATTTTGGTCCTTCAAAATTTTATTGTGTAGAAACAATATGTGCTCCATGTGGGGTGGTAATTGCATGGGACTTATTTGATAGATCAGAATCTGCCACCCAGATTTTAGACTTCCTGGAAAGAATATTTCCCAAAGAGGAATCTAGACCAACTTATATATGCATTGATAAAGCTTGTCTTGTACTTCGATCAGCAATCAGCAATCAAAGTTGGGAGAAGTGGAAAAAAACCACAAGATTTATTGTTGATACATATCATTATATGAACCATTGAGTTTCAGATGCTATGTGTCAGAAATGGTGTAATCCTGCCCCATTAGATGGCTCAGCCCCTAATCTTGTTGGTATAGATTATGATAAATATGTAAAACCATATTACAAACAAGCATTTAATACACAGGTATGCTACTCACATTATATTATATTTAGATCTACTTTCTGATGCATTCTAGGCTTGTGAACAGCTAAATGCATGGTTAGGTGGTTTTGAATCTATTTTAAAAAGAATGACACCCAACAATTTCAAGTGGTTTTTACATACAATGCTCTTCTACCACACCAGATATGTTATCAATAAGCAAAACCACAAAATTAAAAAAGGAAATACTATAGAGAGTGAGAGTGAAGAAGAGGATTAGAAAATAGAAGTTTATAATATATTTTGTTAATAGAAACACATCTTAGTTAAATTGAATAGGTATATAGATATATATATGTTATATAAATATCCTATATAATATCTAAATTCTACTTGAACTCCACTTATACCCCACTTAAATCACTCAGATTCCACTTGAGCTACTTGGACTGCACTCGGACTGCACTCAGACTCTAATTGGACTCTACTTGGACTCTGCTTGAACTGAATAAGAAAAGTATTGACTAAGTATAAGTCATTAATAGTGTTATAATAGTCTGATCAGACTATTTGAACTGCTCAGACTCCACTCGGACTGGATAAAAAAGTTATTAATCAATTATATGTGATTAATAGTTTCATAGTAGTCTGATCAGACCAGGGGGGTGAGTGTAAAGTACTGCCAATTGGAAGGATATACCAATGAGTCAGAGCCATCCATTCATAGACTTTATACTGACTCTGTTGTTTGAGATGCAGATCACATACAGGTCCACAAAATGAAGGAGAAGTGTCCTTGTAGCTTCGGCAACCAGTTTCCCAAATAATGCTGATCTTGTTGAAGGTAAATGGCAAGACTCACTGGGTTTGCTGATTGTTGTCCACAGATCCCAAAAGAAAGCAGCTTCATTTTCATAGAATAAATGGAATGGGTCCAACAGGAAAAACTTGGATGCACAAACAATGGACTAGCCGCTGCCAGTGGCAGACAAGAAACTCCAGTCAATTTTGTAATAGTATCTCTTGCTGTTTTTGATTTTGCAGATAAGAGTGATTGGATAGGGCTCCAATAATGTTCTTCAGTCTGCATAGGCACATTGTCAAGGTCATAGCAGTTGGGACAGTTAGGATTGTACTCCCTATTATTCAGTGGGCAGACAGGATAATATTGAGCCTTTGCACCCTTTTCCTTGCTTGAGCGAGCTCCCTGAATCAAGGAAAAATGGTCCCCATGAACTGCAGAATGGCCAGCCATACCATTCAGTTTTGCAGACCCCAGCATGTCTCCAAGGGTCATAGAGATGTAGCTACGGCTAATAAAGTACAAAGATTCATGGGCATCCCACATCCATATACCTTCACTTGCCATAGCCATCTCCTCAAATAAAGGCCCAAGGAATGACTCAATATTGCCAGGGGAATTAGGCCCAGGAGTTGCAAAATTGATAATAACATTATTAGACTTGTATTGAATTTCAGGAGGGAGATTCAATAATATCAAGATTAGAATCCAAGTATTGGATTGTTTCTTCATTGTCAACTGTGCTCCATCTGTTGACAATGCAAATGCAATATCTCAAGGATCGTTGAAGAATCCCATGTTTTGGTGATGATATTTATGAACCTCCAAGTCTGCAAAGTCAGAATAAGTGATCGCAGTTCCAACAAGGTGTAGGGCCTGCTTTAAACACAAATCTTGGTACTGCATGAGCTGAGAAGTTTTTGAATTTGCAAAGAGAGCACGGATGGAAGCCGTCACAGGAAGAACAGACATCTGGGCCTGTGGCTTTTCCTTTCCAGACCTTAGAGTTTTATAATGAGGTGTTTGACATGCTCCTTGTTTCGGATGGATGTAGGGGCATGCACAAAGGTCTTTATATTGACCTGTGTAGGCTATACAACTATTGGGGCATATGTCCACCATTTGATGCTCAAACAATGTTAACCTTGAAGCAAGCTTTTGTGCTTTGTACAGTGAGAGCACTTTGTGCCCCGTAGCTTTCTCTAGAACTTTTCTATGCAGTTCATAGGCCATTTCAGTACCATTGGATAATTTCCATGCGAGATAGTGTTCAAGAGTCAGTTTTTCCGAAGGTAATAGTTTATGAGCAGTAGGACAGTTATCTGGTGGAATTTCAGAGACAACGTAACCATTAAGTAGCTCGTTCCAAAGATCAGTAACAGCTTTTGGGACTGGGAAGGATCTGTTATGTGGAGTGGGGCGGGTTTCAGGGATTGATAAATTTGCATTGCTAGTAGTTTTGTTGGGAGTCAGGCGTTGGACAATATAATCCGCAGTTACATCATCGATACCTGAGTCCTCTTCAGAGAGTGGACTCCACATTTTATAATGTGGGTTTGTTTCTGCCAGTTTGAATATTTCAGAATCAGTTTCAGTTTCAGAGCTACTATCCATCTCTGTCTTGATGGGATCCAGGTCACCTGCTTTATCTCCTCCACAGGCTGCAGGTTCCAGTATCGATTGTATGCATTCATCATCTAATAGTATCACAGAGAATAAGTTAATTACATCTAAACAACAGGAATATATTGGTATCTTACCATGAGAAAACAAATCTGATGGGTCAAGTTCTCCGAAGCTTGCTTCAAGATCTAGCATACTTTTGTCATTATCATACATGCAGCTAGGTTCCTCATTGTCAAAGTCATATGATATGATGCTCTGATCTATTGCAACAGAATTATTCACTATGCAAATTGGCATTCAAGCATGATATAGATACCTTGTGCAACATCAGATTTGTCCTCAGACTCTGTTCCTTGCATGCTTTGATCATGTTCCTCGACTGTAAAGCTTTTATCATTGTCATTTATAGTGGGTGCTACATAAGCAATCAGTTAACGGTATGTGAGACATTCTGCAGTCCCAATTGAAGGGACCTACATTGGAAAGTTGCTGTGGTGGCAGCTTCTGATTGCTCATTTGTATTCAAAGCCAAGCTCTCCATATTCTTCTGGATGCAATCTCTCAGGTGATTTAGGTAGTGTTCATCGATAATGGGTCTCTTTTGGTACATAGAAAGACCACCCCTATCTTGCTTCAGGTGTTCACGGACTGTTTGCATAGTTTTCATTCCCTGGTCCGAGGTGTCAGGGCAGAGTGTGCAGTAGCAATGGAGATGATCACTCATTGTAGATAGATGGACATGCACAGTAAGTTGATTATTGATATATCTGTATCTGTGTTCTTCATCTTTGCAGAGTAGCTAAAATTGATGCTCAGATACAAATTTAGAACTGTTGACCCGATGAGGGGGATGGTTCCTGCACATGCCCAGGATGCTCATGATTGTCCTAGGTAATAGAAATATTCAACAAGCTAGACTTTACAGATAGTAAATCGACTGTCTACATACCTGATTTCCAGTATGAAATGAGAAATCAAACAGACACTAAGTGCTGCTCACATGCGTTCTGAGTACACACAAATGGGTACTTAACATACTTAACTAAAATTGTTGAAGGAGCTTGTAAAGTTGCTCAGTGAAAGACATGGGAATACAATGTATATTAATAAGGAAAGAGGTGATAAGAAACATACAAAAAAATATACTACAGACAGAGGTCAGTGCGAACCATCAACAGGAATTTACGAGCCATGTTTTCATATCTGTCAATTAAGTTCCAAGCTTGGCTTGTACCCCATGTCACATTCTGCCATACTTGCAACGACAGTGGCACAGCTGTGGTCGGATCTCTTGCAATGTCATCCATCTGATTGATCATGCCCTGCTCCCTGAACTATTCCAGCATCCATAATTTTCCTGTGATTCATAGAGTGGAAGAGTGGTATACCAAGACATTTTGGCACTGGCTGTGGAGGCAGTTGCTGAAGGGAAATGAGCTCAAATTTCTAAGATTTGGATAGAATCAAAACTTACATGTATAACAGTGGTAGAGACCAGTAATCAGGTCATACTCCTCGTCTGTCAATTCATCATCAAAATATTTCTCTCCCAATGGCACCTCTGTAGCAATAAGCATATGATCTGGATCCTGCTGCAGACCTGTAGGTCCTTGAAGTGTGGATTCAGTGCTGACAGAACTAAGCGCAAGGCGCCATACAAGTCCACCTCGAAGCAGTGCAGCATGACCACGGGGTTGACAGAATATTGCTTGCCACTGTCGGACATAAATGTCAAAATCAGTTCTGCTGAAAAGAAATTGACTAAAACAAATGGGGACATTGCAAGGAATATGAGGGGTGTTGAATGCATGTTGTCCTGATTTGACAGGGAGGAGAGTGTGGAATGTGACACCGTTGTAGAGAAGCTGCCATGCTATTTCCACCTCTCCATTTTTGGGTCCAGACAGCAGATCATGAGAGTGTCAGTAATGTTAGTCATAGCTATTTTCCATGGTATGGTAGCTTTATGGCCAAAATCGAACATGTATAAACATTGTTTCTCAATGGTTGTTACAACCTTGCCCTTTCTCTCTTTCACCACTTTCTTGTCATAGGTAAGTACTTTGATATACTGAAGATATGATGAATAGCCGAGGTAGTTGCAATTGTCTGCTAAAAGGTCAAACACCTCACTTGACAGTCGGCCATCCTTAGACCAAAGGTTCTGTACAAAAGTCATACAGACTTGGCAGAGAGAGCTTGCTTTAAAACGGCTGAATGAGCCGTTAGAAGCCATGCCAATAGCTTTCAAGACAGCTCTTTCCATCTTGTAGTCATTGTTGCCCTGTCTAGGATCAGGAAGTGGAAGAGGGGGTACAAACCCATAGTGACCTGAAAGTAATGCCAGCAATTCATCATCAAACACCTTTTGCCGAGGCTGTATGTAAGCCGAAGGTGGAAGTTCTTTGGGATGTGTAGCATAAGTGGTAACATGAGGTAAGACATTACGTGACGAGGAGGATGAAGAGGAGACTGCTGGGAGTAATTCTTTGTAGTTCCTGGAGCACTGTGAAACTAAGACCAGGTGGTAGCGCATCGACTTTGACTAAGAATATAGGAGATGGAGTAAGAGCCCTTGGTGGACATCTAGGCCTCTCCATCACCTCCCCGTCTTCAATCACCTCCCTGTCTTCAATTTCCTCCCTGTCTTCATTGCTAGTATCCTCAAGTGATAGTGTATCAACATCAACGAGGAACATAGGAGATGGACTATGTGCCCTTGGTGCAGACATAGCCCACACAGTTTGATGAATAGCTGAAGAATTTTCCATCTCATCATTGTCACTGTAAGCTTCTTCTTCTGGCTGTATCCTCCCAAATTCTGCCAAGCAATCCCATTCATTTTGGTATGCATTATATATTCTTGCATAGGGACCATACTCGCCCAAAGTCTCCTCCTGCTGATCCTTTCTAACTGGACGTTGGACCCATATTGACTTGTCATTTCTATCCCAAAGCCAGACAAAGACAGAGGCAGTGGACATTGGTGGCCGTCTTTTGCAGTTGAGGTGTATCTGACAAGCCTTTTGTGTCTCCAGTGCTTTCTCGTCTGCTGCCTTTTGCTTTGCAATGAATACAAGAGGGGAGCACTTGTGCCTGGATGATGGCAAACCATATGCATCCTCCTCACCATCATTGTAGCTTTCTAAGTCATGTTCTATATTAGACCTGGAAGGCTCTGAAGGTATGACAGGCTTTGCATTGTAAAATGCTGTGTATTGCTCAGGCAGTGGGGCATAATGCATGAATGCAGAATTGGTGGTTATCTTATCCATAACCTCATACCAAACTGCAACCCAAACTCATTCAACCATTCAACTGATGGCTGCAAGCAATCCTCCAATCCTAAATCCAAGAAAACACCCGCATGAGGAGTATGACAAAAGGAACAGACAGTGCTTGTCCTGAGTGCATCAATCCATCCCTGCAAGAACTGGTCACTTGCCAGAGTGGCACACCACTTGTGCTCTGGCTGCACATCAGAAGTCGAGCCTTTTGAATGTGTCTGATGAACTGCAACCTGCCATGAGAGTAGGCCCATCCACACCGAGAACCAGTTCCTCCACAGCATTGCATGAGAGAAAGCATCTGTGGCAGTTGCAAATGATGCATTGAAATTATGGCCCCATGGTGGCATAGGGAGTGACAAGAATGTATTATATTCATGCAAGAGGGAATGTACAGCATTGTGCACATTAAAGTGAAGCCTCTCCCAGGAATCAGCAACATCACGGTCAAGATGATAACCTAAAGCATTGTCCCGCCAGCCGTATGCAATCTTTATGGCTTCAGAAGCTAGTCGACCAAAGATAGGCCCCATGAAAGCTGGATTCAGAGGTACAAATGGTAGGTACCCCAGTGTACAGTCCCACCACATAGGCTTATTGAAGTCCTCAATGACACAAGTTTTAAAAGTATTGTGTTCAGGTAGAATTTCAGGTAGAATGACCTCTTGCCCACAATTAGGCAAATAAAACATCTGACCATCTAACTCTATGATTTGGCCATTAGTACAGTCAAGTCTAGAAGAGCATATGTCAGTATGAGAGCTAGAATTTTGACAAAGATAATGTATGGCAGTTTTGAATCTAATAAAGGATTCTGGGAAGCCATTGTTGAGGCCATTATATCCTTAAGTAGAAGAACAGGGGGTGTAACGTCAAGAAAAATATAAAAGAAGGACGTAGTTGTAGAAGCTGTTGTTGGGAGTGCCCACACAACAGTGAAGAAATTATTTAGTAGGAGGAGGGAAGCTGTCATTGGGAGTGCCCACACAACAGTGAAGAACAGATTTAGTGGTAGGAAGGAAGCTGTCATTGGGAGTGCCCACACAACAGTAAAAATGTTTAGGAATATGAAAGTAACTGTCATTGGGAGTTCCCACACAACAGCGAAGAATGGATTAGTGATAGGAATGAAGCTGTTGTCAGGAGTGCCCACACAACAGCAAATTTAGTGAGTAAGATAGAAGATATGAAGCTAAGCGAAATACAGCTTGTTATTGTGGTTTGTTTGGCAATGACGCAAATGGAACATATTAGCAAACACATCAACAAACAGTGCTGATGCACTGAGGAACAAGATCTCTCCCCATCTACATCCACATAGCCAATTAAAGCATGTCTGGGCATTCCCAACGCGGTTTTATCTACTCGTAGCTTGTCACCATAGCATGTCTGGGCACTCCCGACGTGTTATCCCCATCCCAATCTGACCCATTTTTGTCTACTCATAGCTCATCGCCATAGCATGTCTGGGCACAGACATTCCCAGTGCGTTTCTCCCAACTTAATCCAATGCAAGATTCTCTCCTCTTAGCCCATCAACGTATCACCATGGAATGTCTAGGCAGTCCCAATGCGCTTCCCCCAACCTAGGTGGAAGTGGGCAGAGCAATGGCTCCGTATATGGTGTTTCATCAAAATTGGCTATGGGGTCTTCATGTGGCAAGCTATATCAAAGCCACACACAGTTCTAAAATGGATGCTGCTGGGCCTAGTTAGGTGAGTAGTAATGTTGGTTAACATGAACTTTGCTGAGATTGTAATACTCCAATAGCACACACCTGCCTCTGCCATTTGTTCAGTAATCAGTTGACTGTGCACACCTAGCAAGGGCCTCCTACACACCAACTCAACGCAAAGTTTCCCATCCTCCAACCCCATCTCTATTCAACACTGTCATTGAATTACTATACACACGGCCTTGCTGTGACCATCTGATGCGCAACTGTCTGACATTGGTCTTGTCCCCTGCTTCTCGAACTGGAGTTGTATTTTGACATTTGTGTCCTCTGCTCCTTGAATTCTCGAAGCTGAAATACTGTGTACTGAAACACTACAAAGTTGTACAACTTGGAAAGGAAGACAAAGCGATCAGCACGCATGCTCTTAAATGACGCTTGTGCATCTGCTCTGTCGACCACCACTCTTACCATAGACTAATAAGATACGCCACTGGATGGATGGCCACCTTCAAACACAGCAGTAGTATTGCTAATAACCGTTACTCTCCCTCTGAACCTGCTAGAGTCCTCCTATGCCCACACCATCCTTTAGCATGATAACAGGGCTAAGCACAGGTTTTGTACACTGGGAGTAGAGGTTACAGCTGTGAGAGGTCTTCATCGCTCTTTCCCTGTAGTCATTTCTTCAGGTTCTTCATAGTTGGGATATCCCACTTTCCAGGAGATGGCCCTTCTTCGGTGGCAAGAGTGTTGTTCAGATGAATGGTGGGGAGGAGGAGCCTTCTTCGTCAGGCTGCTGCTGCTCACAGGCATCTTGGAGACCCATCAAGCTTGAGTGCAATATGCCTCTCCACAAAATCCTTACTTTTGCCAGCTACTCATTATCATGAACTTTGCTTCAATCCTTGCTCTTGCTGTCATCACCCAGACCATCTCTGCATATTGTATGTTTCCCCCAAATGTCCTTCCTAGAGTTATTAACTGATGCAATAGCACAGATATCTTCAATACCTTCATCACGGAATCAAAGACTTCCTCCAAGGCTGTTCGCAAGCCATCAAACAACTTGCCAGTCCATGACTATATAGACAGTGGGACCTCCAAGACCCAGGAGACAGTGACGGTTAACGCTAGGGATACTATCGGCTTCAATGTCAATGCAGCTCTCTAGCACAAATGCCCTGTCGCTATCTACCTTGGAAAAGCTCCTGGTGCTGCTGCCAATGGGGACAGTATTGGGAAGAATGGGTTTAAGGTTCATGCTCTCATGTGTTGCATTACATTGCCTCCTGCCACTGTGATAGCCAACCACCTCTTCTTCCACCTGTAGATTGCCAAATGGGTGCCACCTTCAACCCATTCTTGTTCTCATCACTGAACATGGACAAGTTTAAAACAACCACATCATGGCTGAAGAGAGGTCACTGGATAGGATTGAGGTTGTGAATGAGCATGCATGACATGCTCTCAAGCATAGTGCCCTAGTGTGTCGCACCTCAGCTCTGGTGATGTTGGGCTCTGGCATGGGAGTGGCTGAAGATGATGCTGCAGATCATTGCATGTGTTTTTGATACCATGAAAGCTAGGAACATTGGATAGTTTAGGGAATCCTTACTGAAGTTGGTGATGACAGCGAGCTCGAATTGACACAGCATCAGATTATTCACCATCAGTTCCCAATCCAAGAAACTGCACATTTCCTGCTCCCATTTGGTTGATCTCCCGCAGAATAAACATTCCTTGCATGGTGATGCTCCAAGATTTGTTTGAGTAGTGTTGTCGCACACCATGACCACAACCATGAGCTCCTTCAGCTCCTAATCCAAGTAGTTGCACATCTCCCACTCCCCTTTGGTTGAACTTCTGTAGGATAAACATTCTCTGCACGATGATGCTCTAAGATTTGTTCAAGTAGTGTTGTCGCACAACCATGACCATCAGCTCCTTTGGCTCCTAATCCAAGTAATTGCACACCCCCACCCCCATTAGTTGATCTCCTGTAGAGTAAACATTCCCTGCACAATGATGCTCCAAGATTTGTTTTAGTAGTGTCAGCGCAAATGACTTTGGAAGACATTGTCAATGCAGATATGATCAAATGGTGACTAGGGGATCCATGGGCGGTAGGGAAGCGAGTCTTGAGGGGTTAAGGAGCATAAGGGAAATGAAGGTTACAGAGGCATGGAGTTTTGTTCAATGGAGTATACACAATAAAGTACAGCATTTCTTGTTGGGACTGCATCGAGGAGGAGAGGGAAGCTCAGAACAGGTGAAGAGGAAGGTTATGAAGCGAGCACAAGTTCGAGCAGGGATTCTCTTCAGCTCCTCAGCCTTGTTTCAGCTTATGAGTGGATGCAGCTCCTGCCACAGTGCCACCTTGCAGCTGTTAGCTCTTTCATCCCACACTGGCATGTGCTGCTCCTCCAAATCTCCTCTCAAGGGTGGTAGTGGTGGGCTCTGGCATGTGAGTGGCTAAAGATGATGCTGCAGATTTGTTGTGCACCTTTCAATACCATTAAAGCCAGGAACGTTGAATAGCTCAGGGAATCTTACTGAAGTTGACAATGACTGCCGAGCTCAAAGTGACACAACATTGGATTATTGACTATCCTCCCAAACCAAGTAATTGCACATCTCCTGCTCCCATCTATTTGATCTCTTGTAGTGTAGACATTCCCTGCACAACAATGTTCCAAGACTTGGCGGGTACACTAAGCAACAAACCTCCGGAGTATCACCTATAGTTTTTAGATTTGGATGTGGGGAATAAGCGTCATAGCACTGAGGATACTTAACTTTTGCACTTGGCAGTACATTTCTCAAATGATTCATTCCTTGAAATGGGTCTACACCAGGAGTGGTTAGTTATCATTTGATAATAATTATCAAGTCCCTACTTAAGTGCGTCAGTAGCGCGTAAGCATGTGACTACAAGAAAGCACGGTGATACACACATACATGTACCCAGCTGAAGTTGAACTTGCCCACATCATTGTTACATCTCTTCAGCCTTGAGTTGATTCGCTGCCACTATGTCATCCGCAATTCCCTCATTTAATTATGAAGACCTCTCTACACAAGATCAAGATATATGTCCATCTCTTTTTCTGAACCCCATGCCTTTCAATAATTGTACCCCTGTACCTTTCAATAATCCTATCTCCTCTATTGAATCACTTGGGCTTCCAGAGCTCATGAAGAATCCAATCATCCAAAAATTGTATAATAATTGGCAAAATGCATCAGACCAAGTTATCCAGGATTCAGTGGCCAAGAATTCACTGTATGAAGAGAATATGAGGCTTCAGGCTGAGCTTCAAGCTCTAAAAGTTGAGGGTTCCAGGTGAGTACATGTATACTGTTGGTGTGGCAGGCTGTTGACAATTGGTTTTAGCTCCTGCAGCACCTCAATCTCACCAAGTGATTCTGCTTCCAGCCTACTACCAGTCTTTCCTCAGTCCTTGCACCATCTGCCTCCCCCAACCATTCTTATGCAACCGATCAGACACCCCACTCAATATCCTCATGAGGTGTTATGGATATTGGAGGATTGTCATAAAGATCCTGACTGCATGATGAACTGCAACAATGTTTCACAACCTCCAATGCAGAGGGCTGTTCGACATCTGGATGGTACCATGATAGGTCAAGAAGAATGGCATGCGATTAGAGGAGCTGCCCGTCTAATCATCAGAAAACTTCTTGATCCTCTTCCCTTCCCAAAGCACTGCCAGAAGCTGAAAACCAAGCCACCCAGGACGAAAAACTTTTATAAGTCTTATTTTCTGCAAGAGTGGGAGGAGGCCATAAAACAACTGGAATCTCAATGGCCAGATTTAACTTTATGCTCAAGTAGTTGGAAAGCTGACCATATCTTTGGCTCCTTGTTGCTTATAGACAGTCAGATGAAGAAGTCGGCTACAAGACCTTTGACTAATGAGGGTTCTGACAATACAGACTGTAGTGAATGTGAACTGGAGAAGAGCGAAGTTGACAGATCTAATGATGACAATGGCTCCAGCACATTCAGGAGTCTTGGTGTGAAACGGAGTAGGAATGATCATGATAAAGGGAAGAAAAGGATGTGTCCATCCTTGAATGAAGATATTCCAATGGAGTTTGACTCAGAAGATCTAGGAGAAAGGGAACAGGACCTCGACAAAACAAATACGAAGGTCAAGCCTAGAGTGAAGGGAGTTAATATACAAGCAATGAAATCCCAGAACAGTACATGTTTATTTATGCTCAATCTAGATGCCACCAACTGATATCTGCGCAGCCATAATACTTGACTACCCATGACTAATACTTGACCAAAACTTGAATTTGGTTTTTACTGAGGGGTAAATCCCAGCCCACCCTAAACCAAACAGATGGATTTATAATGGCTGTGAAAGCCTTCTCATGGCTCTTTTTCTTTCCTACAGACGACAATGATGAAATATATCATTGCTTTAGTTTAACAGTAAATACTAGTAGTCTAATAATTCTAATATGACATCATACTCCAAAATCTGATGTGTTACAGTGCAGGCAGCAGGTGGCCATCGGTGAGTTGGCCCTTGTTAAGCATTCCATGCATTCTGGAATTTCCGACAAAGGATCTCCCCAGAAGGTATCTTTTACTACTTGTCATAGCTGTCAACAAGATGAAGAGATCAATGAGCTTGATGATTATTTCAAGCTTCACCAAGAAGATTTTGCTATCTGTGATCCCATAGCATGGTGGTATGGCTGTTGCTCTCAGTTCCCCAAATTATACTGCCTTGCTCATGATATTCCCAGTATTCCTGGTGAGATATTTTGAATACTGCCTGTTCATTTTTACTGACTTAGTGTCTACTATCTAGGGTCTGCAGTTGCAGTTGAACACATTTTTTCTGGTGACACTATATCTCTCCGCCATGCCAGCCTAAAGTCTGAAACTATTTGGACTCTTATGTTGGTGAAGCATAGGTTATGGATCGCACTGGAGAAGTCTGACCAGTAGCACATAGACAACTCTCAGATTGATTTACATCTTCAACAAATAGTATAGTCCTATTATAGTATTCAATTTGCATATTGAAATTCTTTCCACAGATTCTTATGTTTTGTGTGATAAAATATGAAACCTCATCTCTTATTATAGCTATTATGCAGTAATACAGTATATGCTTGAGCATGAATGCCGTCCAAACCGTCAAATGGCTGTCCCGAAACTGCCCCGTAACCATTTGGCCTCTTCAAGATCCAGACACGGGACAGTTTTGGGACGGATAATAGCCATTTTGAACCATCATGTGACGGCCTGTTACTGTCAATGGGATGGTTGGCAGCCCTAGATGGGTGTAAACCTCTTGCAAAGTTGAGATATAGCTTTTGTGCCCAATGAAACGAAAGAAGCAATCATATAATACATGCCATGGTTGGAGTGGTAACCACCCAGCACAATAAGAATGAGAGTATGCAAACGCATGGACAAGGCAGTTGGTATGAGAATCATGTGGAAGACGCATTAAGCCTTCAAAGATGGATAGGAGCACACATGTTGAGGAACAAGGTGCCAAGAGTGTGGGAGATATAAACACCTGTACAGAGTGCTGCATGACAAAGACTATTGACGAGGTGAAAACATAATAGGAGAGGGATCATCCATGCTGGAGCAGAGCGGCCTCTCTACTAGGAGCATGTCTATATGAGCCGCTAAAGCATACTGTAATTGAATCAACGCAGACAAATCAGCCCCATTTTCAATGAACTGCCAGAACACATGACAACTCACATGAAATGGAGTCTTGCACAAGTCTTAATTGTTGCAGATATTGACATCTAAACCTTCTAGAGTTATCCTTGTCGAGAAGAACAACTTGGTTTGCTCATTAGATTGCCACTGGTGCACTGCAGGTAGGGGTTGCTAGTATGGAAATTGGTGCTAATATGTCTGGATTCACTGGCTAGACGAGCATGTCTCATGACCAGCGAGAAAGGGGTAGCCAGCAGCTGCAAAGCTCACTAAATGCCTTGTACATTACTGCCAAAAGGTCCTTTGCATTCACACCTAAAGGTCCTTTGCATTCTCACCAGAGGGTCCTTTGCATTTACTGTAAACAGTCCTTTGCATTTTGCATCACCTATGTAAAAGGCTTGGTCATCCTTAATAGCAATATGGTGCAGAATTTCAGCACCAATACACTATCATGCTGGATTTCTGCATGGGAAAATTATAATGATTCTCATGCAGAATTTCTGCATGAAAACTCTACCATGCTGGATTTCCACATGGGAAAATCATAATCATTATCATGTAGAATTTCTGCATGAAAACTCTGTCATGCTGGATTTCTGCATGAGAAAATCATAATAATTGTCATGCAAAATTTCTGCATGCAAACTCTGTCATGCTGGATTTCTGCTTGAGAAAAAACAAGACAATTCTCATGCAGAATTTCTGCATGCAAACTCTATCATGCTGGATTTCTGCATGGGAAAAAACATACCATTATCATGCAGTATTTCAGCATTAAAACTCATTATTCTAGAATTTAACACTGGAAAAAAAATATAGCTACAAAATTAGAAACATACCATATATGGTAAAAATATAGCAGTCATGTGTCTTTCTAACAAAAACAAAATGAGAAACATACCACATATAGTAAAAATATAGCAGTCATGTGTCTTTCTAACAAACAAAATGAGAAATATACCATATATAGTAAAAATATAGCAGTCATGTGTCTTTGTTAAGTGCTGTACCAGAAAAGGCCTGACTTAGGTGCAGAGTTGTCGGGTGTTGAGTGCAGAGTCAGATTGCCTTGAGGCAGACTAGGGACTTTGGCTTCAGCTTATGTGCTGCGCCCCTTTCCACTAGCTGTCCCTGGATTTCAGAGGATGAGAGCAAGATAGAGACAGAACTCAAGGTGGAGTTCTGAACGACAAAGAGAACTCCTTGCAGGAGTTCTACAGGAGAGTGTGGAGATGGTGTGGACTCAAGGCAAGTTTGCAGTGAGGACTAAGTTGATATTCAAACTAAAGTTACAAGTGAAGTAATTTAAGTTTAAATACTAGGAAGTTTGGAGATGAGTAGTACAGAGTAGAAACAAGTAACACGGAGTACTAGGTATGAGATATGAAATGTGTATGAGGATGGAACAGAGTTGCAAAATAAAACTAAAAGGAAATAGATATAAATCAAGAGATAAATAATATAGATAAAAGATAATTGAGATCTAAATAAAATTCCATGAGGGATGAGTGGAGAATGGGATCAGGAGTGCAGAGTCATATGTAGGATATGCAGAGTGGGTGGATAATGTGCAGAGTTGTGGTTGCCGAGGCATGGACGTAACAGTCTTTCTAACAAACAAAATGAGAAACATACCATATATGGTAAAAAATAACAGTATTGTGTCTTTCTCACAAACAAAATGAGAAACATACCATATATAGTAAAAATGTTACAGTCTTGTGTCTTTCTTACAACAAAGAAATATATCATATATGGTAAAAAATATAATAGCTGGATACCTTTCTAATAAATAAAATGAGAAACCTACCATCTATGGTAAAAATTTAATAGTCCTGGGTCTTTCTAACAAATCAAATCAGAAACCTACCATATATGGTACAAATGTCACTGTCTTGTGTCTTTCTCAGATATAAAATGAGAAACATGCCACATATGGTAAAGATATATCAGCTGGATACCTCTCTAACAAATCACATGAGAAACATACTGTTTATGCTAAAAATTCAATAGTTAGATCCCTTTCCAAATTCTTCTCTAAACATTATTTTAATGTACATTAATGCTCTTTTAATTCATTAATCTACTCATTGTATGTATTGTTAGTTATGTTAACTTTCAGCTGTTTTAGTCAACTGAGAATACTTCAAACTGTGCTTTTCAGGAAAATGCTACTGCTACAGTATTATTTCAGCTTAGCTTTATCTATTTACTCAAAAAATATGTTATTTTGCGTACAATATAATAAAGCCTTCTAATCAAAATTTCACAGGGCTATACTAACTCCTGGGTTGTGTATTATCCACTTCCAAAGTTGCTACTCAACTGGAAAATGAACATGATGTTATAATGTCCTTGGAAAACATATTTTGGTAATATCATACTTTAGAACATCCTGAACTATCAGTTTGTCACCATTATACACTTCATTTTTCTCTTTTGTTGGTGAGCTTGCCAGTATACTGAAAGTTCATTTCATTTATCCTAGATTGTCAGGACTGAAGTTAAGCCTTTTGCTTTTATGATCATTTGGTTTTGTATTCAATTTCTTTATAGACATTTATATACAATTATGTGCACATCATCACTCATATAAAGTTAGTGGTATGCATATGGAAATAAAATGGAGAAAATGATATACATAGTAAAAAGAGGTGAAAATCAACATTTGGATAACATCTTTTGTTACAGAGCAGCAAGGATAAAGGAAAGACTGCTAATAGTGAGTTGGATGCTTCAAGCTTAACTTGTGACTTTATGCCGGATAGCTTGGACTTCAAAAGTGCACTAAGTGCCATGTACATTACTGCTAAGTAGCCCTTCACATTCTCACCAACATGTACATGTACATTTAGGCTAAAGGTCCATGCACATTTACTGTAAAGGGCCTTTCGCAAATAAGTTAACTAATACTATATTTATTGTGCTGGATTCCAACACAGAATTGAACACAATTTAGAATATATTCTCTGTGCTGGATTCCAGCACAAGGTTTAAAACATACTCTTTGTGTTGGAATCCAGTACAGAACTTAAAACATACTCTTTGTGTTGGAATCCAGTACAGAACTTAAAATATACTCTTTGTGATGAAACCCAGTGGACTTTGATTAAACCAAGGGCTTTGTCATAGACATTTGGTTTAAATATGTTTAAGTAATTTAATCCAGTTTAAACCTTTTTAATCTGCTCTTGCTCCATACAGACGTCATAAACATTTGGTTTAAACAGGTTTAAGCAATTTAATTCCAGTTTAACCCTTTTAATCTGCTTTTGCTCTATACAGAAATCAAAAAGAGTGAAATGTATTCATATGTAAATACATCTTGTAACTACAAGTCAAATAAGGAATAAATAATATATACCATTTACCTTATGACACCAGCAGTTGCTCGCGTTGAAGGCAGAGGTAGGGGCACGGGTGCCATGCTCCCGTTGAAGGAGGAGATGGGGGCGGGGGAGTGCCACGCCCGCGTTGAAGGAGGAAGTGGGGACAGGGGATGCTTGCGTTGAAGAAGGTGGAGGCGGTGGGTGCCACGCTTGCGTTGAAGGAGGAGGTGGAGGCGGTGGGTGCCACGCTAGCGTTAAAGGAGGAGGGGTTGGAGGATGACGCGCTCGCGTTGAAGGAGGAGGGGTTGGGGATGCTGCGCTCGTGTTGAAGGAGGTGGGG
>JASFCW010000111.1:0-18925 GCA_036936985.1 Crucibulum cyathiforme
GTTGAAATTTGAGCTCTTAAAAATGTGTGCTTGTTCTGTAATTCACAAATTTTCTCATGGAGAAGAGGTGTTCAGACGCGTTTAATCACGTGTTTCTGGTTACTTTTTGTAAGCCCAAGTAAGTATATTCCTACAATGCTCATTGCTTACTACTATCCTGGTCAACACTAAATCCATGCTCTTCAATGCAACAAATAACACTTTTACTGGCATTACATTTATGAATGTTAAAGGTAACCAAATCGTGATATCTGACCCCAGAAAGGACCCATTACCAATACTCTCCTGTATGTCTGATGCTCTGGCATGTTACTGAAAAACTGTACTGAAAATTTTCAATCTTATCAGGCTATAGAAATGCCCACGCTATGTTCGACTGTAAATTTACAGATGACAAGCCAGACCCATTCCCCAAACATTGAATATGTATGAACGGCACACACGAAAACATTCTCAATACTAGTATGAACTGGGCGAGAAATCTAGACTCAGAGCCAATTTTCTACCTTCACAGCCCAGCAGGCTCAGGAAAGTTGACTATAGCACGAACCATTGCAATGCGATGCAAGGCAGAAGGACTACTCACAGCTAACTTCATTAATGAAATATCGAATCCACCTGCTGTACAGAAACTTGGAGACTTAGTTGCCACCATCCTTTATCAGCTAATTGTGCATTTCCCTGACATATCAAATGATGTTTACAGAGTAATAAAGGATGAGCTGAATAAAATGCTACTTGGGAATTGTGTAGACGTCCAGTTGCAGTCACTTTTGGTTCAACCGATTAGGACCCACTATGAAGCAAATTTTGCAACCACCATGACAGATATTGTTCCATGGGATGGTTCATCCAAATCTTTTAGCTCTGCCAATAGCAACCAGCACTATCCATCAGTAGTCATCATTGATGGACTACAATGCTATAATACCAAAGAGGTGGCTATATTATTTGAAGCTCTCTGCAGTGCCATTTCTAGGATGTTCCCTCTCAGGTTCTTTATTGTCGCCACAACGTCAACCAACATGGAAGAGGTTTATAAAGAGCAGTCAAAATCCCCAGGCCTTGTATTTATTGCCTCTCTTGATGATTCTTTCAATCCCGAGAATGACATCAGAACTTATCTTTGCACATGCTTCCAACGCATATTCGAAAATAGCATTCTGTCAGATGGGCCTGACCTGTTACGGAAGCAATGGCCAGAGGATACCTTTATATAATCTATTATCTCTCACTCTTCAAAGCAATTTTGTTATGCATCAGCCATTGTCAAGTTCGTAATCAACAGGTCCTATAATCCTATGGAAGGGGTGGTTTCTTTACAGAATATTTACACACCTCCAATGATTCCTCCAGAAGAGCCTCTCATTTATGACTTTTTCCCGAAAACCAAAAAAAAGAACCCTTTTGAACAGCTAAATAGGCGATACATGGCAATCATGCGTGAAGCTACCACAGACACACTGGATGACATAAACATTTATCTTGGGTCCATCGTTGCTATGTTGGATTGCAACACTAGATGCTGTCAGACTGATATATAAATATCTGTAATGAGTGTTCAAAATTAATATATAAATGACTGTAGCACAGACAGAGCATTTTGATATATAAATGACTGTAGTGCAAGCAAACTTACCAATACTTCAGTTCTGATTAGATAAATTTGGTGTATGCAAAATATCAGCTTGGTGTCATGAACCATCTATTTTGATTATTCTTTTAGATTTCTTTTCTAATTATCAAACAGTTTCTATAATATCAACGACAAGAACAAACAAACAGCTCATGTCTGTGACATGAGGATAAAGCACCTTAGTAGTAGTTATTTCATTTTGATCTTATATTAGAAACATGCTTGTAACATGAACCACAGTACACAGCCACAGTGCACAGTAGATATATTACTTACACATGTTTCCCTCATTATTGAACATGACTTAGTAGCACCTTACGTACATGCCCTTCTAGTATATATAGTAGTAGTAGTACGTCTTTATTCTGTAGTCTTTAGCTGGTCGTTTCTTACCACCAATACTATTGGTCTCATAACTCCTACCTCTCTCTCTCCTCTTAAGAGTTTGTAGTTTGCATATTGACCTCGGCACTCTCTGTTATAGATTGTGTTGACGTGCCTGACAAAAGCTAAAGACTTCCACCTACCAACCTCGATACTCCAAACTACCCCAAACACCATTACGTCTCTTTTCCTCCCTGTTCATCATCACTTACTTGTCTCCTATTTTCCCCAAACCCTTTTTGTTATCATCTCAGCTTGCAGAGAATGTTGTGTAAATTGAACCTGACAGCATAACATCAAGAAATGTTGAGCCCATCTCATTGTTGCTGATCATCAAGGGAGCGCATTTGATCTTTGGAGATTTTGCAATCTGCTAGTGGTCTTTTGGAAGAGAAGAAGACACTAGTTTCATATCTCAAGAAAGCAGTCTCCATATTCGTGTCTCCCTACTATTTGATTTGAAAGGTCCACTGTTGGTTAACAGTGCGAAGCTACACTTCATCATCTAGCACAGATTTTGTATGCCCATTACCAGATCTCAAACTGCTCACACCCTCCACACATGCACCATTCATATCATTCCCTACACCACCACTAAACCCATATGCCAACAACCTACCTACCAATTAATCACACCCAGGGAATTATCCCCTGAGATCCCAGTTATCTGATACAACACCCCTAACCACTATTCCAACATCACCAACTACTCACCACAAACCACCACACACCTTCCAACCCCTGAATACCCCGAATCACCCTCTGAATCCACCTACAACCCCAACAACCTTCCAGTAGACATCTATGCCAGATGCGAACTCCTAGCCCAACCAACTTATTGGGAATACTTCATTGAGAGACTCGCCGAACATGTCTGATCCTACTGGAATCCCACTCCCCCCTGACAAAGCAGGAACCTTCAAGACACCGAGTCCCCCCTCAGTGATAGAATTGTTTTACAACTTGCTGGTTGGAATACTAGCATTGTTGAGAAGCTGGGTGCCCTTTTCAGAAAGGTCATCCAAGGCAACGGAACAGATCGCAAAAGCGATGAAAACTAGGAATGAACTCACTGGCCCACATCTCAAACCTGAGAAACTGAAAGGCTATCACAGTGACAAGGCACTGGCAACGAACTAGATGAAGGGAATAGAGGTCTATTTCCTTCAAATGAAAATAGAAGAAATGGCACACACCGAGAGGATCCACTTTGCACTAAGCTTGATCTCTGGAGGTGATGGCAACAGAGCTAGCAATTGGGTTAGCAACTGTTACATGATCATTATGCATGACTGGATCCTAAACAATAAAGGAGAACACAACGACATAGTGAAAGAACAACTAAGTAACTGGAAGAGCTTCAAAGGACGGTTCCTTATGCACTTCTCCAGTTACTTGGAACAACAGGATGCCCAGGACGCTTTAGAAAAGCTGTACCAAGGCAAATGGAATGCAGAGGACTACACACAGAAATTCTGGGAGCTTGGACAGCTCACCAGATATAATGAAGAAACCCTGATTTTCAAATTTAAAAAAGGGTTAAATGCAGACCTACTCCAAACAATTGTCATGGCCAGAAAACCAATAATGATAACTGACTATATGGAAACCACGAACAAACTCGACCGGGAATTAAGGAACATGGACAGAAACCAGAAAAATCAGAAAAGTTTTGGAAGCCAAGTTGTGGTGCCAAAACCAACCTGGACCACACCACAAACCACCACTACCCCGGCACAGACGACACCTATGAAAGACTCTAACGCTATGGACATTGATTCTATGATGAAAAACGGACAATGTTTTAATTGTGGACAAAAAGGACACATTAGTAAGGACTGCCAACAGCCCAAAAAGCCAAGGCAATATATGACACGAGTAGTTACCACGGACACCCCAGTAGCCAGTACTTCGAACATTAGTAGCACGATACCACCTGTAGTTTATAGCCCAGAACTGATGAAGATTGCTGAGCAAATTCTGAAGTTGGGTTTTCAATATGGTCAGACATGAGCACTAATGCTCTGACCAAGGACAATTCCTTTATCTCCTCTACTGTAGTCATTCCCAATATACAAAATGATTTATTAAAGAGACAGAATGAATTGAGTGCAAGAAAGTTCAAAACAGTCATGGTTAAACCTGGAAGCATTGAATGGACAGCTAGACAGCTGAAAATTCACAAACCAGAAATGGCAATAGGAATACTCGATATGTGGGTACACATGAAACGGTCTAAGGAAGTCTCCAATAAAACAGTTGAAGACCTTAATAAACTTTCAGACATAGAAGTTATTGAGGTTCTTAATGAGTTAAGACAACCAAAGAAATTCATTAGAGGAATAAATGGTCAACAGATGGATCTGGAACTAGTCGCTCAAACCATCAATGATAAACAAAATTTTAAGCTCACTGCACTACTCGATAGTGGTTGCACTGGAAGCTGCATTGATGCAACATTCACAAAAGAAAACAGAATTAATATGCAAAAATATCCATGCCCAATTCCTGTTTACAATGCAGATGGAACTTTTAATTCTGGAGGATCAATTACTGATTATGTTGAAATGAATATCTGAATCAAACATCATCAGGAACGACTTCATTTCACAGTGTCAAATCTAGGAAAAGCTCAGATGTTCATTGGTCACGAATGGCTTAAACTCCACAACCCAGAAATAGACTGGAAAAACTCTAAAATTGAGTTTACCAGATGTCCTTTGGAATGTACACCACTAGTCCGAACCCCAATCCCTGAAGAAGACAATGATATCATTGATATTGATGAACCTGAGATTGAAGATGGAGAAAATCTTCTAATCATCAATCTAAACAAAGAAATGCAGTACAGAGCATTCCAGACTAAATCATCTAAACTTGCTGAGCAACAGTCAAAGGCAAAAAAGACCAAAACCTTTGAAGAAATTGTACCCAAAGCTTACCACGAGTTCAAAGATGTCTTCTCTAAGGAATTGTTCGATGAAATACCACCAAAATGACCATGGGATCATGCCATCAAGTTAGTACCAGATGCTAAAGTTCTAGATTGTAAAATCTATCCCTTGAACCTAGCAGAACAGGGAGAACTTGATAAGTTCCTCACTGAGAACCTCGAATCTGGATGTATCGGACCATCCAAGTCACCAATGGCATCTCCTTTCTTCTTTGTTAAGAAAAAAGATGGAACACTTCGACCTGTACAGGATTATCGCTGATTAAATGACATCACAATTAAAAATAGATACCCTCTGCTGCTTATTCAAGAACTAGTTGATAAGCTCAGAAAGGCAAGGTACTTTACAAAATTAGATGTCCGATGGGGATTCAACAATGTCAGGATCAAAGAAGGAGATGAATGGAAAGCAGCATTCCACACTAATAGAGGATTGTTCAAACCACTTGTTATGTTCTTCAGATTGACAAATTCACCTGCAACATTTCAAACTATAATGAATGCGATATTCAAGCAAGAAATAGATGAAGGAAAAGTCATTATCTATATGGATGATGTACTTATCTTCACAGTGATGCTTGAAGAACACCATATAATGGTAAAAAGAGTTTTACAGAAGTTCAAAGATCATAAACTCTTCTTAAAACCGGAAAAATGCACATTTGAACAAGCAGAAGTAGAATATCTCGGTCTTCTTGTTTCCCACAACCAAGTCAGAATGGATCCAGCAAAAATCCAAGGAGTAGTTGAATGGCCAACACCTCAGAATAAGAGAGAGGTTCAACAATTCTTAGGATTCGTCAATTTCTATAGACATTTCATATTGGGATTTGCACATGTAGCCAAACCATTAACAGAATTAACTGGAAATAACACCTGGAAATGGACAAAGGAACAAGATGATGCATTTGCAGAAATGAAGAAATGTGTAACATCAGCACCAGTACTAACAATGCCTAATGACTTAGGCAAATACTGTGTTGAAGTAGATTCTTCAGACTTCACAAATGGTGGAATTCTATCCCAGCAACAACTCAACGGAACATGGCGTCCTATAGCATTCATATCTCATGCTTTAAATAGCACAGAAAGAAATTATGAGATTTATGACAAGGAAATGCTTGCTATCATGACGGCATTAGACAACTGGAGATAATACCTTTTGGGTGCAAAAGAAGTATTTGAGATTTGGACAGATTATAAAAATCTTGAATATTTTAGAAAACCTCAGAAGTTGAACTGACAACAAGCCAGATGGGTAACTGAAATGCAAGAATTCCATTTCACCCTTGAACACAAAGCTGGAAAACAGATGGCAAAGGCAGACTTCCTCTTGAGACGAGCAGGTCATGAGAAGGGAGTAAATGACAACGAAAACATCATAATGCTCAAACCAGAATATTTTCGGCAACATGATGTTGTAGGAATTGACGAATCTCTGATGTCTCAGATCAAACGAGCATCAAAAAATAGAGACAAAGTCATCGAATGGAATCTAGCAGTTAAGGAAAACGGTTGGAAGGAACTTGAAGATGGAACTATCACATGGATGCACAGAATCTATGTACCCAGAGATAAGAAACTCAGAGAAGAGATTATCCATCTTCATCATGACACAATGACAACCGGACACCCAGGACAATATAAAACCCAGGAATTGATCACAAGGAATTATTGGTGGCCTAGACTTCAAGTAGACATCAGGAAGTACATTAACAGATGCAAAGTCTGTCAAAGGACTAAACCAAACCGAACTTCACCAGCCGCACCATTAGTACCTAATGCAATTCCATTGAAACCATGGGAAATCATATCGGTTGACCTAATCAGACCTCTTCCGGAATCTTTAGGATCGAATGCTATTATGGTCATAGTAGATTGATTTACTAAAGCAGCCAAGTTCATTCCAACAACAATCGAAATCACGTCAATGGGAGTTGCCAAAGAATTCAGAGACCATATCTTCAGGAACCACGGACTCCCCAAATGAGTGATTAGCGATCGAGGACCTCAATTCGCTTCTCAATTTATGAAGGATTTATTTGGACTACTCGGAATGTCACAGAATCTGTCAACAGCCTATCATCCTCAGACAGATGGACAAACAGAAAGAGTTAATCAAGAAGTCAAACTCTATCTGAGAATCTTTGTCAATCACAGACAGGACGATTGGTCAGAATGGATGTCACTTGCAGAATTCTCCTACAATGACAAAGTTCACATGTCAACTGGTTATTCACCATTCTTCTTAAACTCAGGACAACACCCATGGAAAGGAATTGAACCTCAAGGAATGGTTAAAACCCAAAGTGTTCAGGAATTTGTAGAAATGATGACACGGACGTGTCAAGAAGCTGAAGCATCACTTAAAATCGCTGCCAAAAATATGAAACATTTCTATGACAGGTCTACAAAACCATCACGGGAATATAAATCTGGAGATAAGGTTTATCTCAAAGCGGTTAACATCACAACGGACTGTCCAGCCAAGAAATTGGAAGATAAACAATATGGACCTTTTGAGATACTTGAGAAAGTCGGATCATCGGCTTACAAGTTAAAATTACCCGTTCAGTGGAAAAGAAAACATCCTGTCTTTCATGAATCACTGCTGACACCATTCTCAGAACCAACATTGTCATTCCAGAATCAGGAACCACCGCCACCCCCAGACATTATTGATGGACAACCTGAATACGAAGTCGAATCTATTCTAGACAGCCGAATCAAACAAACAGGACACAGTCGCAATTGACAACCAGTAATGAAATATCTAGTTGATTGGAAAAATTACCCAAAAGAAGCCCAGACATGGGAACCCATCAGTAACCTAGAAAATAGCCTTGAACTGGTAGAGGAATTCCATAAAAGCCACCCAGCCACTCCTCAATTACAAACACGCTCCCTACTAATCATACCTCACCAATCATTTGAAACCACACCCCGAAACCTTGGAACTATATGGATGCCCCCATCTTCTGGAGCATCACCAAGATTGTCTGTATCACTATCGGCGTCGCAACCTCCCTTTGCATCTTCTCCCTCATACCCCTCCTACTCTATGTGCAATACATTGTTAACCGCGATCTACCAGACAACCCACTTAACAAACCAATATGTTGAAGAACAGTGGGAGAAATGGCAGAAGAGAAAGTTACTTGATCACATGGACATGATTCTTAGAAAGGGGGTAATGTCATGAACCATCTATTTTGATTATTCTTTTAGATTTCTTTTCTAATTATTGAACAGTTTCTATAATATCAATGACAAGAACAAACAAACAGCTCATGTCTGTGACATGAGGATAAAGCACCTTAGTAGTAGTTATTTCATTTCGATCTTATATTAGAAACATGCTTGTAACATGAACTGCAGTACACAGCCACAGTGCACAGTAGATATATTACTTACACATGTTTCCCTCATTATTGAACATGACTTAGTAGCACCTTACGTGCATGCCCTTCTAGTATATATAGTAGTAGTAGTACATCTTTATTCTGTAGTCTTTAGCTGGTTGTTTCTTACCACCAATACTATCAGTCTCATAACTCCTACCTCTCTCTCTCCTCTTAAGAGTTTGTAGTTTGTGTATTGACCTCGGCACTCTCTGTTATAGATTGTGTTGACATGCCTGACACTTGGGAGATGAATTCAGCACCAGTAGGGATGATGCTATGCGTGTGTAAATTATTTGATCATCAACTTCTTTGGGCCCATTTTTATATGTGGGGAGCAAACATTATGTCAGCATCAAAGTTATTTTTAGAAAGAAAAGATATTAATAATGTGACAGCTGCATACATTCTCCTTCAATCACAGTCAGTGAAGACTGTTCTCCATGGTAATTAAAGCATAATGATACTACTGAAGTAAGACTAGTACAGCCTCAACTACCCTGGTATGGAGCTTTAGTGCCACATTTTTAGCACTGCAACATGAGTGCGGGCATGCCATATTATTTCAAATTTAGTGCACAGTTAGGCTTTAGCACCACAGCATTATATTCGGCAACTTCAACCTGACAATGTGCTTACCCCCTTGTTTACATTATGGCTCACAGAGCCTCATTTTTGGCACCTTGAGACTTGGGTTTGTAAATACATCCTGAATCCTCTCCCAAAACATAACCTTCTATGTCCTACATATCATACATAGCACTCTACATACATAGCACAAGTAGATGCAGCACCATCACAACATATGTTCTGATGCTACTACAGACAATAAATAAAGAATATTTACAAAAAAGAAAGAAAAGAAAAAAATGAAAATGAAAATGAAAATGAAAAATGATGTTTCCATCACAACATCAGTGCTGCCTGCCGTGTAATTCCATTATTCAAATGTTCCGGATGAAGAAACTTTGGAAATTTCTTTACTTGTAGAGCTGCATGCTTGGGCATAGTCAAAGGTGCTGGTGAGGCCCGGTGAGGCACTAACATCATTCTATAAGTGCAATGCATAGATTGTCTGACTTTTAATCCATCGTCAGACTTTTATTATTTCTGCGGCGTTTATTGCAAAATAACTTAATAAACATGGAATACTACGTCATGAGATCATATATATTCAATAAAAAGGAATGTTCTACTATAAATTATGCCTAAAATCTCTCTAAAGTGTTGCGACATTTCAGTTTATCGGAAGTTTCCGAACTCAATTTGATCGATTGTAAGCATTATCACCGAAGCTTTCTGCTTGCGATATTCATTTCCAAAACACATTTTCAAGCTGTTTCTGGAGCTATCCATCCATATTAAATGACATAACTTGGTTTATTGTATCGAAGAATTTAAATTGCCCTCAATTTTTTGTCTTAAGGTCGTTAATTCAGAAGTATTGAAGCTCTCTGGGTTAAGCTTTTTGTTTGGACATTAGATTAGATAAGGAGCGGATCGTGAACACGCCGCAGGATGCCGCATTTACACATCTATGAGATCCTGATCTCGATCGTCGAGTAATAGATCTCGCAGCCAGTGATTTCTAAGCGATTTATCAGCTAAGTATTGTCAGCTATTTTTAGGTGAGCTCTGATACATCAAACTCAGCCATCTGTACTACAGTCATTTATATATTAATCTTGAACGCTAGTTACAGTGCTTTTATATATCAAAATGACCATATAGCCTGATTGCAATAAATTTCCCTCAGGTGAAATTATCGATGAGCTCTTGGGTGTGCCGAAAGGTATGACAGCACATGTACTTTCTAATCTACGGTCTCTGTTACATGTCGCTGATAAGGCCGAAAATCCTCCCTATCGCATTGACATACACCACGCGGACTTTGTTAAATTTTTGTTGGATCCTGAGCGATCAACCGCTTCCTATCATCTCGACATTGAGAAGTGCCATGCCTCCATGACTGTGCATTGTTTATTATTTTTAAGTAAACTTCATACACATGAGGACATGAGTATGTACCGTTTTCATTACTACTCCACCGTACTGAGAAATCCTATCAGAGCAATTACGTGGATCGAACACCTATCAGTATGCAGCTTTGCAATGGATGTTGCACTTCCATAAAGCCCATATTTTAGTAGAATTTATAAAGGGTTTGCAATGCGTACATTTAAAGGAATTAACTGTCGACACAGCAAAGGATGGCGACCTTAAAAGCTTTTGGAGAAACTTCTATGCAGTTTGGGATAAATTAAAGGCAAGTTATGTTTGTTTTAAAAACAATCAAGATCTATCTAACGGGTAGATTTGGGAATGAACTGGCAGTCGGCACAGCATCCCGTTGGTAAACTTCTTTTGGAAGTGCAGGCCACTGAACATACAATTTTCCGTAATATTGAATCAAGAACAAAAATCACTGAACAAGGAAAGCAGTTTTTGAGAAGACTCGAGTATCTTCAATCATCTATATCGTTACCCACGATCAGCGTTCTGCTTTCTCAGGGAGATGGTAGCTCTCATGCCTATTGGTCGACGTTATTCTGTCATTTTTCAAGTCTTCCCGAAGATCCACTCATGTGTGAAGCTACTCGCCAACATCTTTACAAATTTACATCCACCTCAAACGATGAGATGTACTCAGATCCACGGAAAGATTATAGCTACCTCGCCCTCTGCTGTTTGAAGCTCATTGTAGCTCGTTTTAAGATGATAATGCCTGGCGAAAATCGTGTGGAAGGACGCCTCTTTGTCAATACTAGTGACTTCACCCCTACTCGTATTGGGGACCAAGATAATCAACAAAATTCGATTGATTGGAAAACTTACGAAATGATTTTGCATGATCCGGTCGCCGATGTTTTTATGTATGTCAATAGATTTCTTTTTTCTATGCATTCCGAATCTCAGTATGATAAAACAGGCGTGAAGCACTAGATCATGCGACATCTCAATGGCCTGCCTATCTGTCACGTTCATCTTCTACAGCTGAACTGCAAGAATGGATTATCAACAATATAAAAGTCGTTGAAATCATACGAAATGTGGACGTTGCAAACGGAGGTAATACCTTTAAAGCTTGGACTACGGTATGCAACTATTGAACATTTTAAATACTCCCTTCACTCACGTGGACATTGTGATCGACAGGAACATCGGATGCATTTACAGCGGAAACTACGGAAGCTAATGAAAGATGATAAATCCAAAGAGTATAGAGCGATAGCTGAACTGGCAAAGAACATCCGAAAATAATCGTCGATTGCAGTATTTGCCATCTGTGATATACAGATTTCAATATAGATTTCAATATAGATTTCAATATAGATTTTAAAAGGACATTGCTCTAGTTTGTATTTTACATCTCGCAAGATGGCAATTGCTGGTTTCAATTCGGCATATTTAGCATTATATTTACTATTCTATGTTTCTGATATACATTACAGTAATGTGACTATTGACTAATACCTATATGAAGAAGTTGTGTTTACTGTTGGTTTTCCCCGTCTATATGCGGGGATTGCCACGTATTGTTCAGAATGGATACTGGTAATTCACTTCGCGAATCGCCTGTCTTTGAATTTGGACAGGCGACACACCATTGTCCAGGAAGGAAAATCTCGTATAGGAGCTGTTATAAGGATAATTCTATTGAGAAACCCGGGTTTCCCTGAAAACCCGGGGGTTTCTCAATAGCTTATGTAGAAACCCCGGTTTCCCTCGGTATGGGCTCCGAAGCGACGGCTTTTTCGCCGTCCGTCGATCAGCTTGGCGTTGATGCGACCTTGTTCAAGTTGGCGGGCATCAAGCATGCTTCTTCCTAACTGGGAAGCAAGCGCTCATGGCGGCCCACCCCCTGATGCCTGAGCGCGCCTCTTCCCTAAACAGGAAGCGTGTAGTACGCGTACCTCTCAGGTGGTTTTAGCGTAAGAACATCAAGTAAGTACACAGCCTAGCAGCAGGGTGAAATAGTTTCTTTATTATGAGTGATCTAATCCAAATTTAATGTGTTATCTAATTGCACTCTTATGTCGCTCTTGGGCGTTACATAATATGTCTATGAAGTCGGAGGGAGAAAAGAGTGGGGGCGACATTGATCTATTTAAATGAGCCCATTCGGTTTAGAGCTGGTCAATAATATTCACATGCTGGAGGATGCTCAAACATGATCAAGATTACCTGTTGGTTCTTCGAAACTTTCTTTATAATCGTAACTATCTGTCCACTGAACTGCTTTTTTTCAAATTCTTTCACAACTCAAAGAATAGTTAGATGCAGTGGCTGCCTACTTGGCATCATCTTAGTGAGCAAGGCGCGCCCCAAGCCTTATTGCCCAGAAATGCCAAGCCCGCCTGCCCGTGATTCCACTGGCCGGTAATGCAAATAACACCAAATATTGATACCATCACTTTTTCAGGGACATGCGGGAAACCCCCCATTTTCGGGAAACCCGGGTTTCTCAATAGAATTATCCCTGTTATAATGCTATCAGGGAATCGTACCAGATTCAATTCTGAACTTCCAGCTGATCCAAAAACGGGAGACACAAAACGACGAAACATGCTCTAGGATTTTTGTTTACATTTGGAGTGAATCTAAGCGGCCTATACCATATCAGGTCGCAAATCCGAGTGTTGGAGCCAATTAGGACTCATTTCCAGCCTTTTATGGTATAGTCCTACCTGTAGAGTTGTTTGGCCCACTCCAATTGTAAATAGAAATCCTACAGCAGAATTCGTCGTTTTGTGTCTCCCGTTTTTGGATCAGCTGTCATTGCCTCAGTTTAGGCCAAACCACTATGTCGAATAAAACGACCATGTGTGAAAACGTCTCATAACTCAATGTTCGTCGATACATCAGCTACCGAAATTCGTGGATTCCAGAATATCTTTGAAGGTGACAGACGAAACCCAGAAGCAATTGCGGTTGCTCTCAGGAAAAATAAGAAGGCGAAGAGATCAACACAATCCACTTGACCCATAGAACGCCTACAATTTTAAATTTATTGCGTGATGATACTATTAATTATTTCCCTCCCCTCCTGATGCATTTCATACACAGGACAACACACTTTCTTGTTCTCTGCGGGAGTCATCAAATGGCGACTCTCTTTGAACGCACCTTGTGCGAACTTGTCAATCCTGTAAGAAACCAGGGAATTAAGATGCATCCATAAACTATAGTTACAAAAAGCAATATCTGCGGGATAATGGTTGCCCTGTCGCTGGCTGAACCTTGATGGACATGCTGATCACACACATGGACCCACAAATATCTAAGTCTAAATCCGGTGCATCACGGCTTCTTGTCTTCGCTTCCGGATCCCGGCTTTTCGCACCAGGAGCCCGGTTATTTTTAGCGCTAGGTAGTACCATATACGAACAATAACGCGAAGAAGTAAATGGTAAGTCAACAACATTCCTGGTATCGGTAAGAGGGACGAATGATCCCATAAATCAAAGAAGTAACATAGCCGAGGACGGCGCTTCCACTATGATTGTTAAGTTATTTTATTCAATACAGCAGGGACCTCGCAAACGCCTACAATTCTTTGCGCATTAACGGCCGCCATAGTTATCTCCTTCGACTCCTTATCCATACATACCAGAATTCAGCTCATCGTATTCTCACCGAGAGTATCAATTATCCAATGGACTTCGTGCAATCTGGGCAATCATGTGAGAGATCCATGCCGCACACATGGACCCACAAACCTCTAAATCCGGTGTATATCACAGGCATCTTTGTCTCCGCTTCCGGCATTTTGCACCGAGAGGTAATTAATTTTAGCGCGAGTACATGTGAACAATAACACAAAGAAGTAAGCTGTAGAATCAATGGCATTGCCTGCCGGTACGAGAGAGGGACTTATCCTGCGAATCAAAAAAAGTGACACAGCCAAGGATGGTGTTTCTTGTTCGGTTGTTAAGCATTTTTGTTCCTTTCGTCTGCGCGTCAATCTGTCAACTAGGAGGACTTCCAGTGAGGAGGTCCATCGTTTGTCGTTTGGATAGATACAGGCTGAGCATCGCGGTGCCTTGTAGTCTTTACACCGCTTTTCTGAGTGAACATTCCGAAACGCTATAGCTGTTCTTTTTATTATCTCCTTGTCCCTAAATATTCGATATAAACGCCAGGTAGAGTACTTATATTCTCCTGTAATGCTCAGAAAAAGACAACATAAGTACTTTTCCTCTTCACAACACAGTTGTCCTCATTGAAATCACTTCTAAAGACTCCACAAGATATGTCCAACGATGGTTCTGGAAAATCTCAGACTTTCTTCTATGGAGCGCGAAACTCGCACTTTGATCACCTAACCGCCTCCAATATCGACGGTGCCGACGATGTATTTCAAGGGACCCCTGAGGATATTGCTGCATCCCTCAGCCAAGGTCTTGCGAATGTTAATCTCGAAGATAAGGAGCGGAAGGTGTACAGTCATTTTGAGAATATATCAAATTGCACATTCACTGGAGGTAACTTCAAGAATGTTGGTGGACCTAGCCGCGTCTTCATTATACGACCTACCGCTTCAACAAGCATTCCTGGTATTATATCACATTGTATCTAATCTGTCGTTCATACTGATGTTAATATTTTAGCTTCTACTCAGTCAGTTAGGGCGCCTTCCCAGGACCAGGGCTATGCTACTGCGAGTGGTGAATTTGCCTCTTTCTAGATTGTTCAATAGTGTCAACTACAGCATTTCAAAATTATAGTTCATCAGTTCATATCACGAATGAGCAGGGAATTATAACTCAATATTTTGCTAGCGGTCGAAGCGAGGAAAATTTCGTGCAAATTGAGGAGGTTGTAGACCCATAATGGCTATTTACAAAGAACTTTATTACTACGGACTATTTTATACACTGATCGGTTTCGAACTACTTATATATGTACTTGAACCATACCCAGAAATCCTAAACCCCGAATACTTTTACTGAAGAAAAAATGAAGACTGGATGGTTATGAAGTATACTACAGTTATTGGCCAGAGCTTAGCGCATAATATGTCGACGTCTACATAGTACCCAATCACTTCTGCCTTCAACAAGAATAGCAGTAATTAGTATTCTGAGATAGACGACTTCTGTCTGACTCATAAGAAGAGCTCCTAGTATGAGCGAAAAACAACCAAATATTCGCTCTACATTTTGATGCTCAGGAGTAGCGCCTTTTGAGCTTGTTTTGAGCGGCTTCGAAGTTGAGTGGAGGATATATCCCGGCCCGGGGTGCGTTTACTAGTCTTAGTATATGAGTATTTGGTACTGATTGTCAACGCCTTTATTGTCAAGGTAGCCGTCTATTTCAATTTTGAACCTGGCAACAACCACAGACCTCTCAATTAAACATTTTCTGCGCTATTAATGAATCCAACCTGAGCTTTATCTATTGCCTGAACTTATACAGTTCTCACTTACCAACGTTGCCATGCTTGAAGACCCTCAATTCCGACGACATATCCGCATTTTTCTTTACGAATATGCACTGACACATTTAACAACAGATTATATCCAGTTCACAGAGGATGCCGTGTCTGAGGTATGTGTTAGCCTTTTACTTACACGCCGAATGTCACATTGAATAGCTATTGCAGCTTCTTTCCCAATCTCTCGCATACATACCAACAACCGATCCAGCGGCGCTTGTAATACCATCGGAACCCTTTGACGTCTTTTCACAGAACTACAGGATTGCAGAGATCGCTGCATATGAGGAGAAAATTCAAACAAGTCCAGAGGCGCTCGCGTACTTGAAGGACGTGTTGAGGAGCAGGCCAGGGAAGTCTAGATCTGAAAAGGCGCAGAATGAGGATAATGGTGCGCTTTTATTTCTCATTTTAATCGTTAGTCTAATTTGGGTATAGATGGGCAGCCGACGATGATAACCCGTCCTACGTCTCCGGTTTTGACGCTGAAGGCTCAGCTTATGACACCCCGGCTTGGTTTGCTTATGAATTCTCAAACGCGCCCGCCGCCCCAGACCATTCGCGATCTCCTTTCAACAACAGGATGCTACATTAAGCTACATGGACTACCAGTGGAACCTGTTCTGGAGCCGGAAGTATCTGCTGATCAGGTTCTGTACGTCTGGACTTTTTCATTCTGCGCTTATATGCGTCGTTTTCCCGGCTATTTTCAACCTTCTCATCTATTTACTCATTATTATTATCCTTGAGCAGACATCTACACTTTACTCTCCCAGCCGCCCTTGCTCCCTCAGTCAAGGAACTTATCAAAATGACGTTTGACATGAATAAACCGCGAGAGTCATACGTACCTCCACTCGTTCGTTTACGCGATCAACACGAGCTATCACAAAGGAAGGAGGATTCAGTCAAGGAACGAAGGGTGTCAGAAGAAGAGTTTATTCCTATCTTTCCAAGGGCAAGGAAACCTGGGAACGGATGTGCCGTCGCTGGGGAGGTGAGCGTGTTGAAGAATATGAAGAGTGTGCGGGACCTATCGTACGTTGTCCCACAGGTGGAGTCCTCAACCGACAAAGAGGAGGAAATGAGCAATGCAAATATGCTTGTTGTCGATGGCTGGGGTATATATTCACATTTTTCGTTCACTCCACCCAGTACTCATCTAACTATCTTCACAGAGACCATACCTGCGTCTTCACCGTCACCACTTCCCTCACTTACATCGAGCCAGGAAGAGGATCAGTTAGATGAACTTTTCCAATACTCCTCGCCGAATACAGAGCCACTCGATGTGGAGATCGAAGAGAGCAAGATTGGTAGGTCTTACTGTTTCACCTTGTACGCTGATACTAACGGTGAGTGTATTACCCAGACGTCAAGATGCCCAGGTCTAGGCGGATTGGAGGTACCGCTGGAAGAGGAGAACACATCCTAAACGGCAAAAGGTACGTCTAGCTCTTTCTTTCGTATCACTTGGATGCAGTAGTGACTGAGTTATCAAACAGTCTCAAGACGTTCCTCGTTCCTCTCTTACCTCCATCAAAACTAGCCGGGTCGTTCAATGCTAACATAAACGTGAACGAGAAACAAACCAGGGAGGGAATTCCACCCTCTTCGTCGCCCCCTGAACTCTCTATAATCGGTCAAGCTCCTACCCAACTCTCTCATCGTGCGAAGCTCAACAGCAGTGAGAACTACGACATGGATGTCGACCTTGACGTGGAGCTTGTTAGTATGTACGACGCCTCGCAGAACCTGCACGAGCCTATCATGAACGAGAAGCTCTCTTTGAAAACGATTGCTGGAGGTGACGACGGGAGCATAATGATGGAAGGTATGTTTTCCTCAATATCTACACAAACTGCTTGAGACTGACGGTGACGTAGTTCCTAACCTTCCACCGCCGACCGAGCATCCACCAAATGCTCTTGTCCTTCCAACGCAGCTGGCAAATATGTTAGCCGATACGGCTCCGGTGAAAGGAACGCGTCCTAAAGCTGATGAGAAAATCCCTAGTACGTGTCGATTCTTAAGGAAGGCAAAGGGTATCCGGTCACTTGGTCTTGCTTTATCTTGGATGTATGTCTTGCGCTTTATCTTTCATGTAGTATATCCTGACGACTCACTGGTAACAGAACATTCAAAACCGATAGTAAACTTCCTAGCCATCTTGAAATTGCCGGAGTAGCATCTCTTCTAGACGTTCCTGAGAGCATGAAGGCCAGTTCAATGCATCAAGCCATGGTCGATCGTATACAGCGGACCATTGCAGCGGCTATAGGGACTGGCGAAGAGCTGTTTGACGAGAAGGTCACGGAGAAGGAATTCAAGACATGGATTATGCTGGACGATGACGAAGGCGACTGTATGGCTTCGCAAAAACTATTCAAGCCAGAAATCATCCTCACGAGGATGGAGAGGAGACGGTTAGTCGGGCTGTGTGAGAATGCTTGGGAGGAACAGGAGCCCGCACCTCTGATCTCAGCGGAAACGGGACCAAATGCTCAGAAACTGCTGCATATCGACGGTCAAGATGACTTCCAAGAACGACCTACCAAACGTGCACGTCTACACTCATCTCCACTGCCATCTTTCCAGGTCCTGGATGATTCTGGAATCGGGATGCCACATTACGAGCAGGATTATCCAGTGGATCACCAGTTCGATGACGACTTACCGCATATTTCCTACTTATCCGTCGAGTTGGATCCCAGTGCACATATGGACGAGGACAAGGAGAACATTCCGCCTCCGTTTACATCGTCACTACCTCCCTCCGATTTCGTAGATCTGGGCTATGGAGCAGAAGATGGTTATCATCAGCTCATTGAGGAGGAAGACGATATAGACATGGAGGACCAATTACGGGATGACGATACAGTCGCTCTGTTTGGATTCAACGTGGATGGTTATGCGACGAATGCTGATGAAGGAGAAGGGATCTATGAATCTCGAGGATCGAGCTATGGAACGGAAGGTGGTTATCATCAGCTCGTTCAAGATGAAGACGGTATATATATGGAGGACCAGTTACGGGATGACGATACAGTCGCTCTGTTCGGATTCAACGTGGATGGTTATGTGACGAATGTTGACAAAGGAGAAGGGATCCA
>JASFCW010000112.1:0-18853 GCA_036936985.1 Crucibulum cyathiforme
ATTTTCTCATGCTCAATTTCTGCATGATAGAGTTTTGGTGTGGAAATTCTGCATGATAACTATTCTTATTTTCTCATACAGAAATTCTGCATGATAGAGTTTTGGTGTGGAAATTCTGCATGATAACTATTCTTATTTTCTCATGCTGAGATTCTGAATGATAGAGTTTTGGTGCAGAAATTCTGCATGAGGAGTTGGTGCTCAAATTCTGCATGATACTTTTATTATTAAGGATGAGTAAGCCTCCTACACAGGTGATGGAAAATGCAAAGTACTGTTTATAGTAAATGCAAAGGACCCTCTGGTGAGAATGCGAAGGACCTTTTGGCAGTAATGTACAAGGCAGTTAGGGCATTTTTGAAGTGCTGGCTATCTGTAGACTCCCAAACTCACATTGTATTTTTTATCTCCATCCATTGAGGCTATAATGATAACTTGGTTCTTAGCTCAACTCATATCTTTTGCAACATCTGTCAATTACAATTCTTTCCAGTCACCCAAGCTCTATGAAAGATCTAATATGTACTTCTTCACATTTTTTGAATTTCTAACACAATGTGACCTTGCAGACAATCCATTTTCTCAGATGAACAATCTTTGTTTCCCAGAATGATTGATTGCATGTCATGATTTTGCTCTCCCATCCTGTTAAAATAAGCAAAGTAAATGTTTGGTCTCAATGAACTTGTGAGGAAAATGGATAGTACATGCTCAAATGTGCTCTACATATATATTAAATATTTACATACTTAGATAAATATCAAAATGATCAACAGCCACAAAAATGTAGGTGCCACTGTGGGCTAGGGTAGGGACTGAAATGGGTGACACCATGACTGATCCGTATCCAATCCATTTTTGATCTATAATATGCAACCCAAACAGGTGTACCTGCAAAATCTGAACTAACCCAAACCTATCCATTTTCACTGTTTGGGCTGAAAACTTGCACACAGATAGCCATATATTCTTTCACAACTTGTATAAAATATGAAGTTAATACATGCAAAAATGACAATTATATAGCAAAATTACATATTTATGTACAATCATAAGCAATCAATACAATTATAATGTAAAATCAATGAATAGCTCAAACAAATGGTGGTATTTACATAGTTTCATTGATTAAAAACTGATTTACAGTTAATTTTAACACATGGATGCCTCAATGATGTCTTTGGCTACAGTAAATCCTGGAAATAATGCTGATTTGGCCCATGATCCTTGGCAAGACTAGACAATGCAGAGATTGAGAGAGAACCAGGAGGAAATTGAGGATCAATGGCAATTAGTGTTGCCACAGCTCAGCTCAGCAAAATCTGACTCTCCTTCATTCATCGAGCTCTACCAGATGCAGTATTAAATATAACGTCTTGAAATAAGTTTTAAATGGTAGACAAGCTACTTAAGTATTACGGCTCCTGCATAGCTAGTCATCATTTTTTCATTATGATATTGAAATTTACAGCAGCTTGCAAAAATACCATTTTCTAATGAGCTGATTGAGCTGTCAAACATTGTTTAAGCATTAGTTAGTGAAAAGCATATTCAAAAATGTTCTATCATTCTCATAGATGTGTTATTATTCCCTGAGTGTCTGAACATAAATATTATTGTGGATAGCTCACAATTCAGACTACCAGAGGCAGAGCCCTTTCAAAAAAAGGTCTAAGCTGATGGGTCATGGGAGCCAAGCTGCACAACACTAATGGCAATCACAACCAATGCTTATTGAGATTAGACTCAGTTGGAGGTTAAAAGTTCTAAAAATAGTGCCCCTTATGTGAAAGCTGTTCATTTTACATTGCAAGGGACATATCTTACTTATTACTCATGCTATTATCTCTAAAATTTCTTAGTAGTGTTCGGAAATCTCTCACCTTCAGAGCCATCAAAAAAACATAAATTTATGAGTTGATTCAGCTGAGATATCATGTTTACAAGTTGCCTGCATATTTTTTCACACCAAAATCCCGCAAGTTTGACCAATTCCCAGGCATTCATCTTCTTGTAACTCCATTCAAAATGAAGCTTACATCCCACAACTTTCCATAGTCATTTTAGAGTATCACTACTACATATATGTACAATTGTGAAATATTTGGTTTACTAGATACTGTATAAAATCTCAATTAACTTGTTAGTCTGTCTGATGTGCTAATGGATTAGGTATGATACCCGTGAGAGCACACTACCCATCTGTGCTATCCAAACCTGATCTAACCTGTACAGGTTGGCATGGCATGGGTTAATATCCAGATTGGCCTGACCCATTTCAGTCCCTAGGCTAGGGACTAGTGTGGATATACCTGGGTATACCCAGGTGATTTCCCATGGATAAGTATAGATACAGATAACATCTGGATATAATCCACAGATATCCATTCATATCTGTGTTATCTGTAGTTACACTTATGTGAAGCAATGTACATATTATGAGACAGGATGTAATTTGTCATGTATGTATTGTATTTACAAGTCAAAAAATGCATTTATTGGCTCATAAATGATATTTCAATGATTTTTGATGAATTTAAAGAAATTGAGCACAGAATTGAGACAGAAGGTTAGTTTGACAGCATAAAAATACATTTCAGAGTAATAAGATATCATTCAAAAGATAGAAGAAGTAAACCAGTCATTTACACCATCCATAAAGACTTGAATAATGTTTTGATCACATTAAAGTGATTTAATGTAGCTGTCATATCAAAAAATATTCATTATCCATTATGTCACACATGGTGACAATGGTCATGTTCTTGTCACACTAGCTCACCCTCTGTTGCATTGTCTTCAATTTGTTGGACACAAGCTTACCCTTTTGATCTGAAATTTAATTTTCTGAATGGAATGAGCAGGAAAAGGTTGCATTCTAATTTTAGTGACCATATGTCAAGTTGCCCAGCTACATCAGGCATTTTATGGCTGGATTAGCCACATTTGCCCTACAGAAACCAGCTTTTCACCATTTACCAATCCTGCTGTCCATAATTCCTTGTTTCGAGATGATATTATGATGTGGTTTAGGACAATGAGTATCTTTTCAAAGTTTGAAAGTGGCAGGATGAGAGCTACCCAATATATTCATTTTTTTTGTTATTAGTTGGATGATAATACAGATATTAACTGGGTATCTGTGGATAATACTTGTTTTATTTGGGTGTATCCATTATCTGTACAGATTGGTCACCTGGGTAATTTTACCCAGATAATGCTCATCTGCACTAGTCCCTACTGGGGGCAGGGCCAGGATCATGCTCACTCATAATCTTAACACTCATATTCCAACAAATCTCAACTTGAATGAATTGAACAATGGAGTTGGTGCCCATCTTCGGCAAGATTCTGAAGATCTGCAGAATGTCAGCTTTCAGATGAGGATGATCCTCATAGTGGAGCTGTATCAAGCTCACCAGTGCCAATGGTAAATGAGAGAAAATGAATTGCACTTATTTGGTTGTAATGTGCAAAGACCTGGTTAGAAAATACCTGGGATAGTGCACTTGGTTAGATTAGGATAGTGTCAGGCTCCTAAACAAGCCCCTCATGTTGTGAGGTTGACTCAATAGTAGAGTGTGTTATCTAATCTTATCAAAGTGTAAACAATGACAAAGTGCATCTAAGGAATAGAAAATTGCAAGAGAGGGGCTTGCATACTTTGGACTCAGTGATCTTGGACATCTGAAAATAGATGTCACACTATCAGGGGCTTAGACATATCCATACCAAAATATATGTTCTCATATTCTTCCCCAATGCAACACAAACCACATTCAGAACTGAACAAATGGATAGTACACAAGATTTGGGATCTAAAGTAGTTATGAAAAATTTGGCAAATGAGCCTGCATTTATCAAGTCTGAGTGGCTACAAAGCTCTATGAGAGAAATATGTCATTGGAGGTGTGCCAATGGGTGCCAGGAAGACACTGTTGTTTTTCATACCCCTCCCCATGGCTCTTGAGGACAAGCTTAATAAAATAGGCATTATAGTGACACCATTGAATTTCCTTGGGAAGCAAAATGTCCAAACAGTGCTTGAAGATGCAGGCCTGTCTGCTATTGCAGTCAACAAGGAAAACACAAACAGAGGAATATTTAAGGGAAGTATCCACACAATAATGTGTAAAGAAGCGATGTTCACATTGTATTAGGCTATTGAAAAGGGTAAATATTGAGCCATCTTCTCCAACATTCCATCAATTGTGAAATATTGGAGCCTTGTCCGAGTAGTCTTTGCTGCATTGAAATGGAAACCTGTTTCTACATGCATGAGATCACACATCTCATCATGAAGCACCTATGTAACAGTCTTGAAGGCCCATGCAATGAGAATATCTCTTGTCTTCAAGGCAGAGGCAATCTCTTTGTCCAAGAGCAGACCAAAGCCAGTAATAAATGCATCAGCTGCAAGGTTGGACTCATCAGGCTCAGTGAGAAGTGAATATATGAGCTGTATAACATCTATGCCATTATCAGTGAATATGGATTGTATTTTAAACCACAGAAATGGCTGCAAGGAGAAGAGTCCATTAACAACATTGGGAAAGCTGACAATCAATTATGACATTGATGTGACTAACTGTGACATGGTGATTGACTGAGATCACCAAGTCCAAAGTATGTAAGCCACTCTCTTGTGAGTTTCTAATCTTCAGCCTTAGCCACATCTATTCAAATTATCTCCTGACTTGGCACATTTATATTTGCCCATCACAGTACACCCTTATCCCAAATGTCAATGAATTTCTTCACCCTTGACCTCCTCACTATGTGCATGGCCACATATACCTCCAACACCATGACAAAATTTACCCTGCTGCACTCTCTGCACATACACCAATATTCATCTTCTTCTTTCACATATCCTTCATCAGCCTGTGAACTGTACTATAAGCTCTATTAAACTCCAGTGCCAATTGAATTCATCTATGAGAGGGAATTGTGTCCTTCATAAATTGAAACACCCCTGCCTGTGGGTCAAAAATCATTCATTGTAAGGAGATTATTATGCATATAGATGTGCAGGCAAGACCCAAGGTTATTAGGAATTATGTACTCTTTGGACTGGATGTGCCTCTGCCTTCTTTACATTTGATTTCATCATATTCAAACTCCTCAAGGTCCAGCTTGGCCTTGGAAATTCAAATTGAATACTGATCCCTTGCGGGACAAGCACTCCCACCTGGCTTCTTGTAGGGAAGTAGCCCAAAGAGAGGATATTGGAGGGAAATTGGTGGTTTGTGGATGTCATGGTATTAGATATCAATGATACTCCAGAGAGGCTGTCAGAGAAGTGGTTTATGGTGATGATTTAGGTGTGCTTCATTTCATCCAATACTATACTCTGTCTATCATCTTAGATATTTCCCCCATCTATAATCCTGTCACCTACTTACTCACTCATCTCCCATCTAGAGGGTGGCTTTGTCCCCAGCTCTTTGTAGGACCACCTCATGGCCATGGACTCTAAAACATTCCACCACTTTCCCATGCTTGCATGGTGCCTACAGAATCTCTATGGCAGAACATCAAACTATGTGAACAGCCTGTATTGATTGGGAGGGTGTCAATACAGATGATCTATTACCAGAATAGCTGGAGAGTGCAAGATGTCTAAGAAGATGTGAAGAGCAGGGACAGTAAACATAGTAAAGAGGAAGTTGTATTGTTTTGAGCACTGTGGCATCAATACTCAGTAGGGGCTGAGTATATGCTAAGGTGTGTCATGGTGTTTACCCATTACCTGCCATCCTGCTCACTTTCTCAATTGCAGCTCTTCTCTAACCACCTTTCTGCCACCCCCCCCCTTCCACACCATTTTCCTTACTCAATGGATGACATAATGACTGGGTTGTGGGTTGCTGACCCCCAACACCTCCTAGACAGATCCATCAACTGACTAGTGCAATATGATTCCTGGCAGCTTCCACAAATCATGCACTTGAAGCTATGCATCCCATGTGTAGTGGAAATGACTATTACTGACAACTACTAGGGGTGGCACAATTGGCCATTCAGGAGAGGGAGGTGGTATGCATCACAGATTGGGTGGAGGAGTGTCTGTGCACCATGTGTCACTGGGGAGGATGAGGTCTTTTAGGCTGAGGAAAGAGATTAAGGAGGAGTGGAAGCGCATACAAACCCCATGGTAGCATGACTAAGTTTCAACAATCAAGTGCTTCTCATAACAAAGTTCATTTCTTTATTCAGGCTCTGTTTTTTCTCTCTTAGAATATTGAAACTAAACACTTGAAACTCTGAGATATTGCATTAGTCCATTTCATAAATTCTATGATGGCAATAGGTGCTTTGAAAGCCTATCTCTGGGACCTTCCCATCTTCATGTATGGTTATTTCCAAGTCAGGTTGTGTGGTTGGTCAATTCTCACACTGATCATTTTTTAGGCACAGCAGTCTAAGCAGTAACAATATTTGGTTATCAGTCTTATATGCCAATTATTGCCAAGTTTCAAAACACAGCAACTGTTCCAAAGAAATGTTTCAGGTTCTTTAATATCAGCATATTAATCAACCTGGTTGTGGCTTCATTTTTATCTTGAGTGGTGGTACTCTATATTCCTTCCATAAGTTTAATAGCTGGCCTTTATTTCTTTGAGTTCTCTGAGACTGTTTCCATCCTGATATGCCTTTGTAACTGCAGCTTCAGTCAAGATTATACAAATGTTTGGAAAACTTTTGAACTATGTTGCACTGTGAGTTACTTATTCTTCATGCTTTATGTTTTATTGTCAGGCACATCAATGATCAATTCACTGCACAGTATTTGATATCAGTAGACCAGTCAGTGTACCATCTGACTCCTCATTGATTGTTTCTCAGTGATCTAGCCTGGTATTGAATATCAGGAAGATAACTATTGGTATGTCTGATAGAAGTATGAATTTGGTATCTATAATTCTCAGCATCTTTGCTTACAAGAGTATAACAGCTTCATGGTCTCATCAGATTATATAGATTTATAATACTTCTGCATGGGTAATATTATCCACCTTCAACTATAACTGTTTACAAATATTGATGAACACAAAAACAATTTTGAGTAATTAAATGTATCAAAGCATGTTGTATTGAACTCTATGACATTCCATTATGATCCAAAACTAATATTCACCTTACTATTTGAGTATCAATCCATCCTAAACAAAGCCATAGTAGTGTCATCCAGAATGGAGAAGATGTGCTACCATTGACAATTCACATACAAACTGATAAACCAAAGTGTGTGGCAAATTCTGACCACTGAATCCTGATATTGACTGGTGGTAAGGGTTTCCTGTCATCCTTCAGACATATTGCAGTGTGTCTCTCCAGATATCCCTCTCTTTTTAGATTTGGGAAATTATATATGCTCATGATAGATGATAAATGGTATATCAACAGTGTTTCAGTCTCAGATACTAATAGCAGGCACTATAGTGGTCCAAATGGATTCTGTGTTATAGGAAGTATTTATTCCTCTACCTGCTATTGTATGGAACACTAAACCCATTTCTCCAGTCTCACTACAGCTACTAGATAGCTAGCAAGTGACCTGTACTCAATCAATGGCCTCAATGAGCCCTTGCCAATCAGACAGGAGAATGGGATCTTCAATGTCCTAATTGCATGGATGTTAGTGCAATCCATTCAATAGTGTCATGTTTATGGCAGGATTCAGACCAGGCTCATGTAGCCAGAGGAGGTCTGGGGAACGCAGGATGTGGTGTATGGTTCTTCCATGGTGCTGGTGCACATTGGTGGATGGACAGTGGATGGACAGATTACTGGGCCTCAAATGAGCCCTTGTTGTGGATTGAAATGTATTAGGTATCAATCTATTGGTGTTCTTTATGATGTCATGCAGTTTGAACTGTTCTTTGATTGTGTGAATAACCAATAAGTTTATATCAATTGAGTATAATTGTACCTGTGTAGTAACAGCATTGTTGGTATTGTAATTGGTTGCTTCAGATAGAAGAGATGGGCAGCAGATTTCATCAGACTCATGTCAATGTGAAAGACACTCAATTGCTACACCTGAAGACAACCATTGTGATCTCCTCAGTGGCTGCATCTTGTCCTGAAAGTTCACAGTCAGGAGAAATGGCAAATATTGTCAATACTGAAAACGCATCAGAGCTGTTGCAAATGAGAACTTAGCTGGGTACACTTGACTTATGATGGTCTCTGGGTAGTTCATTATATTTATGCAATGAGACTTGCACCATTACGCATGTGTACAAGAGCAGTTGATCCTTGTAACAAGTAAGAAGTACATGTAGAAAGTACATATAAAATCATTACACCTTGTCCCATCGGCTGGTCTTGGTGAAGAATGTTTGTAGTACATAAACCTGGAAGCTGTAAGGGAAATTTAGACAAGAGATAGGCCCACAGAATTATTGCTCATACTGACATGTTTGGAAAACCCAAGACACACTGCATATACAAGCTTATTGGTAAGAAAAAAGATAACTGATGCCAGTAAGTTTCACACATTTGGGAAACCCAAGATGTGTGGCACACAGCAACAGGATGACTGAGGCAGGTCTGCATCAACATCATTATCCTGGGGCTGATCAGTGTTGACATGCTAAGGTGGGCCTGAATCACAGTTGTTGTGCTGTGGCTTCTGTGGTCAGTGTCATTGCATTGGCACTGGTGTTTGTTGCTCTCTTACCTGGAGGGTCCACCTACACAGATCTCTCAGCATGTCTCACCAGTTACTCCTCTATCCTGCTCCCTTGAACTCCTACCAACAGTGTGCTGCGATTTTTGTTGTCTTTTTTGTCATGGCAAGGGAGTGAAAGTGTAAGTTGGTAAGATGGGAGGTAGTGAGACAGTTGGGCTATGATCACATCAAAAGAGGGAATACACCAGCCCACATCCCAATTTGCAGGGAGGGGCACATGGTGCCTTAGGTCTGTATGCATATATATAAGTACAAAAGAATAGAATTCAACAAATGCTTACTTTAGTGTGAGATTATTATGAACTTGAGAGTGGAGAGGGGGACAAAAAAAGAAGAAATCAGCATAGCAATCTTGTCTTACTAATTACAAATATCTATCATGTACTTTTTCCATAAAAGGCAATTTTTGGAAAGCCAAGGTGGCAATGCATGCCACTGATGTACAACTTTCACTCACTTTTGATGGCAACAAAATGCACTACTAAATCACCCTAAAAGAATGATTCTCATTACATAAGACTTGTAAAATAGTAGGGAGACTCAAAATGAGATACTTTCTTGAGATACAAAACTAGGTCTTCTTCTCTTCCAAAGAACCACTAGCAGATTGCAATTTCTCCAAAGATCAAATGCTTTCCCTTGATGATCAGTGACAAAGAGATGGGCTCAATGTTTCTTGATGTTATGCTGTCAGGTTCAATTTACACAATGTTCTCTGTCTGTGCTATGAGGATAACAAAAAGGGATGGGGTAGAATAGGGGAGGATGAGTGATGATGAACAATGAGGGAAAAAGACATAACAGTGTTTGGGAGGGTTTGAGTATTGAGGTTGGTAGGAGGAAGTCTTTAGCTTTTGTCAGGCATGTCAACACAATCTACTAAGGGGGTGCCAAGGTCAATACACAAATTATAAACAACTTAGAGAGAAGAGGAGGAGTAGAGTGGATAGTATTGGTGGTAAGAAATGACCAGCTAAAGACTACAGAATAAGAACATAAACTACTATATATACTAGAAAGACCATATACATAAGGTGCAACTAAAGCATGTACAATAATGAGGGAAACATGTGTAAGTAATATATCTACTGTGCACTGTGGCTGCATACTGTGGACATGTGTTACAAGCATGTAAGTAATTAAGGATCAAAATGAAATAAGTACTACTACAGTGTGTTATCCTCATGTTATAGACATGAGCTGGTTGTTTGTCTTTGTCATTGAAATTATAGAAACTGTTCTAATAATTAGAAAATAAAATAAAAGAATAATTGAAAATAAACAGTTCATGACAAGGAGTGATGTAGAATGGAATGAGAAAGTATATATCAAATGTAAGAGTACCATGGAGATGAAAGATATATACAAGAAAGACAGTTATTGCTCTGGTCAGAAGATGATACAGAAGGAAGGTCAGAAGGCAGAATGTAAGACACAAAGTTCCAGGATGTAACAAGTCTGATCAAAGTCCTAGGCTGTCCAAGGATTTTTATCAGAGTCCAAGTGGAGTCCTATCAGATGAGGGGACTTAGTGTAAATTACTTGTGTGCAGTGTGGCCAGGGTACACCTGCATCAAAGGAGGAGAAGGAATGGAACTTGGGAATCAGCAGTGACTGCAAGGTAAATATTTTCAGTGCTCATAACCACTGGTCCATAGAGACATTGTCAGAGATAGTATATCTATGATACTCATTGCATTCCACTTACTATCACCACATGGTTGTGCATGTGTCATTCTCCTCACCACTGCTGCAACACAACCCTACCCATTTTCCCTTCTATTCCCTTTGATCTCTCCCCTCCATATGTTCCAGTGTCACATTGAGCCTCATTAGCACTTACCAACTTCACTGAGACCTACTGGCCCAATAATCCCATCCCCAGACCAACTCTCTCTGCTATGATGAATTACCAAGCCTTGTCTATGCAGATCATCACCAATAACCCATGCTATCATGTGTATGCTGCAACCACCACTCACCTTGGCTGCCAATATCTCACCAGACATCAGATAGCTTCAACTTTGAAATTGTCTTAAGTGCCTTGTACATTACTGCTAAACAGTCCTTTGCATTACCACTAAGAGTTCCATGTACATTGAGGTAAATATCCTTTGCCTTTGCTGTAAAACCTCTTTCACATTGAGGACATACATACAAGCAGTAATGTAGTATCTGAGTAGCAGGAATTCAGCTACTTACTTCAATATATATTTAGCTACTTGACTTGATGATGTCTGAGTAGCAGATATTTAGCTACTTGAGCAGAATAGTATTTGAGTAGCAGAAATTTAGCTACTCAGCTGAATAATATTTGAGTAGCAGAAATTTAGCCACTCAGCTGAATAATATTTGAGTAGCAGAAATTTAGCCACTCAGCTGAATAATATTTGAGTAGCACATATTTAGCTACTATGCTGAATAGTATTTGAATAGCAGAGGGTTCTTGAAAGAGGATGGAAGGTAGACTGTATCAACATTGGCTTCAGCTTATGTGCTGCACCCTTTGCAATCTATTCAGTGTCCTAGTATTTGCAAAACATAGGTATGGAAGTTGGAAGCAAGTCAAAGGGTCAGAGTTGTTATCAGACATAAGTCTTAATAACAAGAGTGAGGTAGATAGCAGAGTAGGTTTTAACTTTAATATTCAAACTGAGGATTGGAGGGTACAAGCAGAAGGTATTTATACTACAGAAGGTAACTACAAATACAAGGAGAACAGAATAGTGGTGTGATGTAGGATGCTGTGATGATTGTATCATAGAAACTAATAAATTGGTTGTATCAGAATGAGTGAAGTGGAATGTTGGAAGGGGTGATGTGGAAAAGCTATGCAGAACTAAAAATAATTTGTAAGAGAACCATGGTGATGAAATGTATATACAATTAAGGAAAATGGTGATCATATCAGAAGGTAGAATGGAAGGAATGTCAGAAGGAATGTTGAAAGAAATGTCAAAAGGACAGAAAGTAGGTGTGAAGTTCCAGGATGTGACAGTAGCAGGAACTTAGCTTCTCAGGTGAATAATATTTGAGTTCAGAGTAGCAGGTATTTAGCCACTGAGCTAATAGTATTTGAGTAGTATAAACTCAGCTACTCAGCTAAATATTATTTGTTTGAGTAGCAAGATTATAGCTACATCTATTGATCTAGATTTTACTTTCTCAGCCCTAGTACAGACAAGCCTTATTTATAGTTCACTGCTGTAATGTTAAACTTCAGTTCAAGTTATATCAAGAACTCAGAAGGCATTACAATTACAAGCTTTGAGCCTTCTATGACCTTTAAGCTTTTGCAAGGCCTTCCAAATGTCCAAGATCATATCTAAACTTGCAAGAGCCCAGCCTTCAATGCCATTGTCATCACAAATGGCCTTATGGGGTATATTTGCCTTATGCTTCTACAGGCCCTCCAGGCCTGGGTGCTAGCAAAAATGCTAGTGGAAGACTGCTGTGATAGCGAATTCTTCATAGTACTGTAACACAGCATTACAGAGGGTACAAAGCTAAGCCAGCAAGACCATCCAGTTATGCATTAGATCCTTCAGATCTCTGGAAGCCCTAGCATTCAATGCTGGAATAGTGAACACAATGTCAACATCAAATTGAAAAATGTTCTGTAGGGAAGGACAGGAGAAGATGTCAAAGCATGCATGAATAGCAGAATTGGATGAAGAAAGAGATGAGGGGTGTGCTAAATTGATCAGCTCTTTTGGGCACTTTCTCATTGCATGCCCTCCCCCTCCCTCTTATCCATCCAAAGAACTCACCCTCAACCTCACACAAATGCTTGATCACAATCACTGCCCTAACAACCATATCAAATCACATGTTGTCTCTCTCTGTGCACTCAGTGCTCACTCATGTCTTCCTCATGTTGAGTTAGCCAAGGTCAGACCATCATGCACATCTGTATGGCCCTGAATGCAAGTAGATCCTTGTTGCCCCACCAACATACAGCATGTTACAGCATCTGCATGGAGCTGAACTATGTAGGTGTAGTGAAGGTCTTGCTCGAATTCTCAGGTAATGCTGGGATAGGAGGCAAGAAGGGATGGTTCAGTTTGCATTTCAATGAAGCACCTATGGCTACCTTTCCCTGTCCTATGCTAGCTAGCTAACCATCTCACCTTCTTAGTCACATATGTGAAAGGGCTAGCAATGCTGGCCACTTCATTAGCAGACCTTTCTCTGCCCTCCAGGAAAACTACAGGAACACATCTCTTGGTGCCTTGCTTGGCCACAAAAGCTTCAATGGCATTGTCATAGTTCATGAAGAACCTCACAACCCAACACACACAAGTGCTGTCTCCCTCATCAAGCCTAAGCGAACCCACACATCATGCAAACATCCAGCAAGAACTTTATGTTGGCTGCTATCCTGTGCATCTTTCCCTCCTGCTTTCCCTTTTTTGTCTCCTATCTTCCCAACACCCCCATAATCTCTGAATTGCCTTCACTCATTTCCATATTCAAATCCATAACAACACCAATGCCCCCTACCCCAATACTTCAACAGCCACCTTGCACTCACTGCCTTGTCTCCCCCCTCTTCCATGCATACAGATATCTCCATGCTCATGTCCTCATATGCTGCCCTCTTCTAGACCACCTCTGTGATACCTCATGTCAGAGCAGGCCATGTGTACCAACATCTCCACACTCCCATCCTTATGCACCACCCTCCTCCAGACCATCTCTGCAATACTCAATGTCAGAGCAAGTGTCAGTGGGAGCGAAGCCATTTTCATTATGGTTTTCCTTCCTTGCAAAACAGAATGAACCTGTCAATACATGTGCCAAAAAGGTAAATGGAACAAGCACTTAGACAATACATACACCCCTAAAGTGTTCAAATCACTGACAGAGCAGAATGGTGTCATTGTCCACTTTCACAGGAACTTATGGTGCTTCTGCTTTACTGTTAGGGTGGAGGAGAATAGGAATTTCAGATAGACACTAGAGGGGATGTTGGAGAAGCAGATGGTGAAGAGGGATGTATGAGATATAGACAGATAGTTGTACACAAGTATCCACCAGGACAGAATAGAGCTTTCAATCTATTTGCCAAGTGCTTAATCTAAATATAAATGAATAAATAGAGGTATGCATCCATCATCTGCATCCATTATGCAACAACAAGGAAGCATTAGAGGGCACTTGTAACCAGTCAGCAGATGGCAGGGGGAGGTGAATAGGTGGTGAATCCATGACACAAGGTTAGGCCCACATGTACATCATCTATGTTAGGTAGGCCTGGTGTTAAGTCTAATAGGAACAACAGCTACTGGCACACCTACAACCAATATTGGCAGCTTTCACACAAAGCCCCTTGCTTGACATGTCTGTTGATGTACTTTGCATGCTGTCACTCTGCCCCTGCTCCTTCCTCTCATCTAGTCTTCATCCTCAGACACAACTAGCTCTTTCTCAACAGAATAAACACAATGGCCAATATTTCTCAGGATGCTTCTCATGTATCAGTCAATAACAGTGCCCTCACTGCTGTTGCTGGTAATCTGGTAAGCAGCTATGTATCTCCAGGAGTTTCAATGATCAAGCTCATGTGCACACTCTGTTGGAATATTTATCAACCACACCTGCAATGTGAACCACCCAAGCTTGTTTTAAGGCCTTGCTCTAGTGCTCTCTTCACAGGAAAGCAAGACTATCTTGACAAGTTGAAGCATTATTTTATTACTCAGAATCAAAAAGAAATTACCCCTCAGCACTCCTATCTTATTTATGGTCTGGGTGGGATAGGAAAGACCCAAATTGCATTGAAATTTGCAGAAGATGTTTCCAGCCAGTATGTCATGATTCATTTAGCTAAAATACCATTAACTCAATAACATCTTGCTATTCTCAGATATGGATATGTGTTTTGGGTTGATGCCTCTAATGAAGATACCATTTCTGCCAGCTTAAAAGGCATTTCCTCTACTCCAGATGCCAAAAAAGCTGATGTAGATGGAAACCCTGAAGCTGTTCTCTACTGGATAGCTTCTCTGTCAAAGGAATGGTTTTTGATTTTTGATAATGCAGATGGAGAGCCCACAATGGTTGAAAAATATCTGCCTCCAAGCAATACAGGAGATATGCTCATTACCAGCAGGAATCCTAACATGAGGTCTCTTACTAGTAACAAGAATTCCATTGAACTGGATGGAATGAATATGGAAGATGCTATTGCTCTGCTTTTAAAAAGATCTAACTTGGAAGAAGGAATAACAGAATCTGTTCAAGAGGCTACTAAAGAAATAGTTACAACATTGTTTTTTCTTCCTCTTGCTGTTGATCAGGCAGGGGCTTTTATCACATCTGGCCTCTGCAACATATATGATTTTCTTAATTTTTATTCAGAAAAAAGAAAAGAACTTATGGACCATCCATCTTTCAGGGGTGCTTCTAAATATGAACAGACTGTATATGGAACTTGGGAGCTCTCATATGAAAATATTAAATCTAAGGCAGCAGATGAATCAAAAAGCCAAGGGATGCTCAAGCAGCTATTTTAATTCACCAAATTATGGCATTTTTCTATCATGAAAATATTATGGAAGATATTTTCTCTAGAGCTACTGAGAAATATATTGCAACAGATCTGAGAGAGTTGGCCAGTGCAGGACTTCCTCTAGCTGTATTGCTTTTAGATGGAAAAGATTTGCATATAACCAATGGCAAATGGGATAAACTGATGTTCAGATCTGGTATCCAAACTGTAGTGGGCAGAGAAATTGGAAGTTGAAGTAATGGAGAGGAGACAACAGCTGCTAGGTTCAGCTCATCCACATACATTAACAAGCATGGGAAATCTGGCTTCAACATACATGAATCAAGGGAAATGGACTGAGGCAGAGAAATTGCAAGTTGATGTAATGGAGAAGAGACAGCAGCTGCTAGGTCCAACTCACCCACATACACTAACAAGTATGGAAAATCTGGCTTTAATATACCAGAATCAAGGAAACTGGACTGAGGCAGAGAAATTGCAAGTTGAAGTAATGGAGAAAACACAGCAGCTGCTAGGTTCAGTGCATCCAGGTACATTAAGAACCATGGGAAATCTAGCTAGAATATACCAGAATCAGGGTAAATCAGCTGAGGCAGAAGTACTTTTAGTTCAAGTGACCAGAAATAGAAGAGAAAATTTGAAGTTTGATCATTCATATACACAACTCATCTCCAAAGCTCTGAATGATTCTCAAACATCAAAAGTGGTAGATTCACCAATGTTGGAATCTGAACAATGCCTATTTGTATTGAAGCATTCAGAAAACATTCCTCTGTAGACACAAATAAATACATTACTATGTGAGCAATGGATGTCTTGGTTTTCAATGTTTACAACTATAAACAATGATGTCATTATATATCAAATACATAGTTTTCTCTTTGGTGAGATTGTGACTACTCACTTTTAGTCATTTTATTTGCTGGATTATATGTTTCATTTTTATTACTTGTTAAGCCACAGGTCCAAAAGACCTTAGCTTAAATGTAATGCTGCAAGATTTCTCAGTGTGAAGGGTGGAGATGTTGTGCCCTGATATGGAATAGGTGCTTAAGGCAGAATCTAGTAATTTACACACTCCCCCCCCCCCAATTCCTGATGGAATCCTGATTGATTCCTTGGATTCCTTGGATTTCCTGATGTATTCCTGTTAACCCTCTTTCATTCTTGGTGCATTCCTGATAATTCTTAGTACATTCCTGACTCATACTGCAAATTAAGAAAAATTCAAATAAAATCCCACTATATTAAATGAGAGTGGTCCCACATTTGGAATGTGGGAACTGACTGTATATGGTCCATGTGAACTGGCTGTATATGGTCTGTGTGAACAAGAAAAAGGGACATCTCTGTATGGTCTGTGTGAACAGGAAAAAGGGTCCAAAGGGGTGCAGAAAAGGGTCTAAAAGGGCTGCGGTAAAGGGTCTAAAGGGTTGCAGAAAAGGGTCCAGGGTTGTGAAAAGGGTTCATTTTATGTAATATTGTTACATTACACAGCAGTCTCTCTGGCTGTACTGGATATAATGCAGTGATAACAGGATTTAAGAGGTGATAAAGGTGATAAAGGTGATACTCAGTGATAAGGGTTTGGGCAATGTGCAGCATAACCTACAGACTGCAATTCTACCTCTTTTCCATCATTTTCCTCTGCTTTTTTTTCGCAATTTTACCCACATTATCATGTATGTTTGTTTTATATAACTATTTGATACATCAAAATTTGCATTCCCTTCCTTTTTGAGCAGCTAAAGCACTATTTCTTAGTGTTTTTCGCTTTTTTTAGCTTACTTGCACTTTCTGTGATTTCCCAAAAGTGCTGCCCCTGCTTCAAGCTAATTGTACTGTCTTAGGAGAGTCTACTCTCCTAATAAGTTCATTCTGTTGATATTCCTTTGGACTTATCTGGATTTCTCTGGACTTTCTTGGACCTATCTGGATCTGGATTTCTCTGAACTCTTCTGGATTCTTGAACCATCCCTTCTCTTCTCACAAGTCTATCATAATACTTCAGTGTAAAGATGTAAGTTTATTTTATTTGATATATAAAAGTATTTATTAATAATATAATACTCAATCAAAGGTCTGATTTTCTTACTTCACCTGAGCGTGCTTATATAACATCAAGGCAATCAGAATGTAATAATTGCATACTTGACAGTCCTGAAAATAGATGTATACCACAAGATGTCCTTCCTGCCCCTGCTGTACCTCAATATAATCATCTTCCTGCTGATTTAGCAGCAAGATTTGCTGCTTTACTTCCTATGCCTCCCATTCCTCCTAGAGAAAGAGGTAGAGCTGGAATTGAAAATAATCCTCCACTAGTATGTATTATATATCTTATTTATATAATATATAATATACTCAATTCATTCATTGTTTATAGATACCTCCAAATATCCTACCACCTGCTTCTCTATTACCTGCTTTGCCTATTATAAACAATCAAGCTCCTGTATGTGATATATATTCCATTAAGATAATACATTTCAAATTGAATAATATTTATTTTAAGGCTCCTATGATACCTCCTATTCCTGCACCTCAATATAATAATCTTTCCCCTCATTTAGCTGCACAGTATGCTGCTCTTCCTCCTCTAGCTCCACTCAGAGGAAGACCTAGAGGTAGAGTACAAAATGACCCTCCTGCTTTACCTCCTGCTCTTGACTTAGCTGGACAAATGGCTGCTGTTCCTCCTATACCTCCACCTAGAGGAAGACCTAGAGTTAGAGTTCAAAACAATCCTTCTGCTTTACCTCTTGCTCTTGATTTAGCTGCACACCAGGCTGCTTTCCCTCCTAGACCTCCATCTAGAGGAAGACCCAGAGGCAGAGTTCAAAATAATCCTCTTGCAGTATGTATTTAATATATGAGTATATCTATAAGCTATATTTAATACTTATATATATCTTATATTTATAGATGGCACCAGCTCCTGACTTAGCTGCTCAAATAGCTGCTCCTCCTCCTATTCCTCTACCTCCTCAGAGAAGAAGGCCTAGAGGCAGAATTCAAAATAATCCTCTTGCAGTATGTATTTAATATATGAGTATATCTATAAGCTATATTTAATACTTATATATATCTTATACTTATAGATGGCACCAGCTCCTGACTTAGCTGCTCAAATAGCTGCTCCTCCTTCTATTCCTCTACCTCCTCAGAGAGGAAGGCCTAGAGGCAGAGTTCAAAATAATCCTGTACCTCCAGTGTTTCCACCACCACTAAATTTACAATGGAGGATATTACCTAGAATTCCATCTCCAGAACCTCTAATGGAGGCCACCTAGAATTCCATCCCCAGAACCTCCTACTCCTCCACCTCCTGCTTCACCTTCTATTTCACCTCCTGTTTCACCACCACCAGATTTCCAATGGAGACCACCTAGGATTCTATCTCTAGAGCCTCCTCCTCTTCCTTTTCCACCTCCTGCTTCACCACCACCACCCCCACCACCAATAATTCCCCATCCACCTCAAAATCAAAATGTGGAATGGGATAATCCTGTTGTTCCTCCAGTAAATCCAAGAATCATTCCTATAGGTATACAACCATTCAATCCTAACTGGCCTATTTTCTCAGTTGGAAAAATGAAGGCTGAGTGTCCAGATTGTGGTGCTTATCATTGGAAGGC